>JAVQJL010024970.1:0-25403 GCA_036024295.1 Nannoperca obscura | reverse complement strand
TTTCAATCTCAGCCCAAACTTTGTGTGAGGAAAGAATCAATAAAAATTAAGTTTTAAAGAGATAAAAAGCGTCTCGTCAGACTTCCTCAGGTTGTCGTGCACACACAGTCTGCTGTGGTAAAAGACTTGTAACAAACCAATAACTAGTCTAATTTGGAAACTAACTAAAAAACTAATTATTTATACGGTGCTTTTTGTGTTTTGTCCCAAGGAAATCAATGAATGCAGCTTTAAATGTTTCATGTCACACTATAATATTGACTCAATACAGCAGAACCAGAGATCTCTACTGATGCTTCTTCCTTCTCGAAACTTGCTGCCTACGTTACCCACAATGCAACTGGAGCGACAACAGCTCGGTTGGAGATCGGTGTGTTGTGGTAGCAGCTAACATAGCCTGAAGTCTGGTAAGCTTACGTCTTTTTTAAAGCATATTATTTTATAGGGACAGCTGAGGAAGAAGGAGCCTGGGCCGCTCAGGTGAGGACACGACCTACAGGGTCCGCACTCTACCTGGTGAACTACCTGGTGAGCTACCTGGTGAGCTACCTGGTGAGCTACCTGGTGAACTACCTGGTGAGCTACACCTTCATCCCTAACCGACCACAACCCTGCACACAGCTCTCTCTGGAGTCGAAACCGCAGCAGGCTTTACAAAAAGCCGACAACAGACCCATAAATAGGTTCACAAAGAGCACAGCCATATGTTGCGTCTCTCTCGATGAGCATGAACACACGTGACCAGCTCCAGCTGACGACTGAAGACCATCAGGAGCTCAAACCGAGTCACTCACACATATTAAACGATTCAAAAACTGAAATGAAGAGTTTAAAAAAAGACATGCATGAAACCAAACTGCAGCAGCTGCCGGCATGTTGCACCACACCTCAGCCTCACTTCACCTCTTTGTTGACGTACTTTGCCGCCTTCCGCCTCACGTCACTCACAGGAACTCACCTACATGAAGATCAGATAAACCTGAAGACAGTTCCCCGTGAAAAAAAGCTCCTTTAAATCTAAAAAGTTGAAAGCTCTTTAGTGTCGTGTATGTGATCCGCCACCCAGCTGAGGATTGAACAATGTGTGTGTGTGTGTGTGTGTGTGTGTGTGTGTGTGTGTGTGTGTGTGAGCTGGATGTGGTGGGCCGACTGGAGGACGTGTTTGGTCAGATTGGCTGAGCTGCAGGTCCGGGCACGTTCCTGTTACCATCAAACACACATATACACACTCCACCTGGACACAGGAGAGTGTGTGTGTGTGTGTGTGTGTGTGTGTGTGTGTGTGTGTGTGTGGGCTTGTTGGTGTACCTAGCTGGAATGTGAAGTGGTAATTCCAATGCCAACATGCTGTCGGAAGCACTGATTCATTTCTTGCACAAGACTTTCGACACAGTGTTAAATTCAGGTGAACTTTGTTGTTTCCTTCATTACTGCAGTGGAAATCAATACGTTTATAATAAAAGATATATATATATAAACTACCATGTTCCAAATATCTGACCTACAGTCATTTTCACTTTAAGCCACAAACGACGTTTTATGGCCATTTTCACGGCATTACATAGACATCTTTGAACAGAGTGACAAACTCTAGTATTCATTACAAAGACCAGCTCGTGGTGGACCTTTGGCAGTAATGGCATGGCTGGTTGTTATTCTCAGCTGGCTGTCTGGTGCTAAGATAAAGCTATGATCAAAATTAGTTACGACAATTAATATTGTTATATATATATATATGCAATGAATGAAAACTGAAATAAAGTAACTGACAGTACAAATGTAGCTCAGTGATGTCGGTCACACAGCAGTTTCTGTCCACAGTTTGCAAACACGTAGCCAACATTAGCCACCTTAAGCTGCTAGTCATAGCAGACCACACAAGGCTGCAGCAGTAAAAGTGTGCAGAAGTGTAGCGTCCCTCTGCAGCACACCTGGATCCGTGTAACCACACTGTGTAACCAAAGAGAGTGAGTGAAGAAACGAAAGAGTGTGTTTTTGGAGGTGACTCACTTTCTGGAGAATGTGTCGAGGAAAAGCCTCCGAGTGGAAATGTGAGATCAGCATCTAGTCTGTCCGCTTGTCTTTGACTTGTCCCGACACGAACACGTGGTGACTTTGCCTGCACAAGCCACCGTGTGTCCAGGTCGTCACACATCATGGACATTTTTATTACTGTATCAATAACGTTTGTGAGCGTGAAACATAGTGAACATTGTGCTCACGGCCTCATGTGCTGACAATGGTTCTTCTTCATGACCCCAAACATCAACAACAACATGAGAGCATACCTAAAGAGATTACCGTCCACCAGCGAGCCGCTCCACTGACTGTTTCTGATCATAAGATTGACCCGGAGCTACAACAACAGTGGGCTACTTGTTTATCTCTAACACGTTACAGTTAGCCAGTACAGTGTTGTCTGATGTCATCGAAACTCTCCATCATCACTTAGTGGAGAATACCCTTTCCTCACATGTAGTGCAACATGTTGAGCAAATGGAGAGTAATGGTTGTGAAATGTAACAAAGGAGTTCCTGAAGGCAGTGACATTAAACTGTGGGTCAACACCCTTTTTGTTGCTAAGTACAGCAGCTTAGAGACAAGCTCAAGCACGGTCCTGCACTTAACCTCCGTTTCACAACACCCAGCCTCAACTGAGCTGAGTGAGAGGGCGTGTGTGTGTGTGTGTGTGTGTGTGTGTGGATGAAAGACATGACATAAGTCCAATCGTTGAAGTGTCAGAGCACAAGGCATGACCGAAATCTGCACGGCCACAGTGACGGTTTGAACGGTGCATTCAAGTGAGTCAGCCGGCTTCAGCAGAGTGTGTTTTAACAATGACTGCCTTTCCTAAGGAGAGACATGTACAGACACACACACACACACACACATGGGTTTTCAGTGCTATTATCACCCGATAGCATAAATTGTTTCGTTTGTTTTTGGGGTTTTGCATGTGCACATACTGCGTCTCTGTCTGGAGCTAATGGTTACAGGCAAGCTAGCTTCTTCCACACACACACACACACACACACACACACACACCCCGACTGCTCCCTCCCTCCACCAACACATGCGTGCACAGTGAGGTCCACATTTGTGCAGTCAGTGCATGCTGCAGAGAGTAAGAACGGGTGTTTAATCGCTGTTGTTTCATCATCTAATCAAATCCCAAATGATGGTTCATCACTGGGGACAAGAGTGTTCAACCAATCAGATCGTTTCATTCCAGGTGAAGAGTATCCACAAACAACAACCAACCTGCTTTAAATTTAACATATTAGACAGGGAGAACAAATGCTGTGCCCCAAATTAATTAAATATATATCAAAATCTAACGGGCAGATGACCATGAAATTAACTGAGCACATTCATGCTCCCCTGGGGTGTGAACCCTTTCCAATCTGGATACTTCATGAGCTTTCCACCTGCACTGTCCTTAAGAAGAAATTGTTATATATATAAATATTAGAATTTAATGGTTGCACTAACATGAAATGTGCTGTGGATATTCATTTTCCACAGATGATAAATCATTTTTGGTGATCCCCTGACCTTACACCTGACCTCAAGAACCATCATCACGGCAACATTTTCATTTGCGCACAAGAACAATCAAAATTGAAAGGAAATATTGCTTTGAAGTGTAATTCCTTCGTGCTCCCCTGAGGATGAACCATGTCCATTTCAGACATTCTACCTGCTTTTCTCTAGTGCTTGGGACTAAACACCAATGTTGCACTCAAGAAAGTTGATAGATTGCAAGATGAGAGATTGCTATGGAATTTACTGAGCACATTCATGCTCTTAAGGGGATGAACCCTTTAGATTTGAATGACAAATGGCCTTTTCTCTTAAATTGCAAAACACCTCCATGATGTTGTTTGTTGTTTGTTTCATCCAAGGAAGAACCATTTCCATGTGTTTTCTCAGATGTTCAGTCCGAAGCCTCTGCTGCTGCTGAGATTTGACGTTATTGGTTTGATATCTGACACCCAAAGGAGACTTTTATACCAGAAAACATCTCGTTCCATTGAATAAATGCATGCACACCCACACAATCTCTCCGGTGTTGATCTCACCTGTACCTCAGGTGAGGTGTCGGGTTTCGATGCTGTTACGTCCCTCGAGACGGAGCTGAAAGAGGCTGAAAACCAACACCCTGCTGAAAAACAAGCCTCCACAATCGGACAGGGAACCGGCTTTTCCCAGCAAACCACGCTCACAGCTGCCAAGGTCATACAGCTGGCCAGCAGCATGTCACACAGTGATACAGTGTGTGTGTTGTGTGTCAAGAAGTCTCACACACACACACAGAGTTATTTAGCTGATCCAGCTAAGCTGAAATATAACGCTGCTGTTCTCTGTCATGAAGCCAGGCTAGGTGTTCTGCTTCTTTACTGAGAGTGTGAAAGACAAAGAACAAACACTGGAAGCTTTGATCTCGTCACACACCACCTTTCGTTGTTTGCTCCACCTCCCTGAAGCTGATGCTGCTTTAAATGTCAAGTGGGACAAACCTGGACTGTACAGAGACTGGGACACAAATGCTGCTCACACGGTATTTACACAAGTAACGAACGTCCAGGTCACGTCTGTGAAATATTTGGAGATCTGCTTTGAAAAAGTCACTTCTGGAGGGGATCTTAAAGTTGCATGTTCTCGCCTCGTGTGCACGAGAGAATGTAATATGTACTCTAGAGATGCTCTAACATTCACGTTCCCCTCAGGATGAGCTGTAATACCTTTGGTGAACCACTGACGGCCCCATGAGCCTCGGCTGGATTTGAATTAGAAAAGGAAAGCATGCTAACACCACGATGAGAGGGTGAACATGGTGAACAGAGCAGCGAGCGTAGCTGCAGACTCTTGGTCTTACTGTAAAATACAGCAGCTGACGCTAACAAAGCTAGCTCGAGGCTAATTACCCTCCACTACCCAGTCCGCTTCCCAGTGAAGACTAAACTTTGTAGTTATGGATTTAAATTGCTCAACTGTAACAGCCACGTTATTATGACTATTATAAAATCAAGTTTAAAAAGATTCATGTCTGAACAACTTGTGGAAATATATTTAGGCAGGTTGTAATAGTCTCTCAGCTCGCAGTCGCTTTGTCAGCACATTGTTTCAGAGCTGATGTTCTTCTGTAATCTGTGTCTGGGTTACAAGCTCCTCTCAGGTTACAGGTGAGGACACAATGACTGCGGGCGTGTTAGGGCTTCGTGTCCGCCAGAGCCCGAGAGACAGGCTGCAGGCTCATCAACAACCAGACTCTGAGTAAGAGTTACCTCAGACAATGATTAACACACAGAAAAACCCACCAAGTCTGGTGGATATTTGGGAGATAAGGAAGTACAGAACAGGACATTTAGCATGGCACAAAAGAGCATGTTTAGTACGTTCATCGGTAAAATTAGGATATAAATAGAAAGCGATGAAAACATTTATCTGGAACAAGAAGCTGGTTTTGCTGCTGGACCTGTTTCCTAATGTTAACCAACACCAATGTTTCTGGAACAAAGAAATGGATGTAAATGCATTACATTGTTTTATTTGACAGTTTTATTATGTCTTTCCAATGTTTTTCTTTGCCTACGTAAAGCACTTTGAATGGATGTCATTTTATTTCATTTTATGTATCTAATCTAATTTTCTTTTTATTTATTTGACCCGTTTATTCTGAAACAGCTCAATGTAGATGTTTTGTTTGATTTAATGACGTGGAATTAAATAGAGGGGCAGTATTTAGAAGACTTCAGGTCTGGGAGCTGCCTCGCTTTACATTTTATTACAGTTAAAACCACAGAAACATGCACGTCCACCTTCTCTCTTTGTGCTGTGTGTGTGTGTGTAGGCGTGGCTGTCACCTACACGTCTCCTGTGCAGAGTCTGTAATCAGTCAGCACACCTGTCATTCATCAACTCATCCTGCTGCAGAATTTCTACCCACTCGTCGCCAAGATCGTGTGCAGTAGCAAGTTCTTCTAATCCTGTTCTCTGGGTTCATGCCCGACACACACACACACACACACACACACACACACACTGCTCACCTAGTTCAAATCAACCTTTTATGTAGGTTCATCTCCTCCAGTGTCCCGACAACATCTGTAACCACTGTCTAAGATGGCGACAGCTGGAGGCTCAAAAAGACTTAAAAATGTAAAATGCACAACAAAACTGGACTGAAAAGTCACTTTTAGTTGACTAAACTTAAACCAGTCTAACCCAAAGTAGCATAAAATGTGACCAACATGCATTTTCACCAAAAGACATTCAAACTGAACATGGGAAACACACCGTATATAGTTCTACTGCAAAAATAACATTAAAATGCTTCTCCACAGACATTTGACAGTCAAAAGAAAAGTTATCTCGCAGCTTATTTCCAATCAGATATGGGTTTTCTTCTCTATGTGGTCAACCAGACGGTCCAGAGCAGCAAACGGACCTGAAAAGGTCACAGTGACTCGCAACCACATGCACAAGATGAGCAGTCGCTGCAACTGTGGAAAGGTCACAGCGTAAGGAGCTTATTAAAGATTATTCCCTTCATGATATATAAATAAAAACATGCCGTCTCTGGATGTGATCGTCAGTCTGTCGTGTTTGAACCTGCCATCACTTTAATGTTGGTGGGCTGCAGCTGCAATTACACACTGCAGACACACTATTAACGGTGATTTCCACTGCTCGGTTTTCTAATGACTGCTAACACACACACACACACACACACACACAGTGCAGTAATACTGGAAATACCTCGTTTTAAAATTAACAGTGACTCAATACCAGGACCCTTAAACTAGCTCACCTAACAGAGGAAGCTAAATGTACAGCGTTACAGTTCACCTGTGGTCCGTTACACACAGGTGAGTCTGGGTACACCCACACGGTGTGTAACGGACCACAGGTGAGCTCACCTGGGCTGATTAGAGATCCTCTCAGGTCCGTGTGGGTGTACACAGACTGTTTGACATCTCACTCTCTTATTTTGCTGAATCTTGTGTTTTGTGTTGGACAAATTACACCTTTTTATCATCTCTTTAAGAAACCAGCGGCTCCTTTGTACATCCCAGAATAACCATCTAGGGCTCCTTCTACATATTAAATCACCCTACTTGATATTCATTGGAAAGAAATCGTGCAATAAGCTGAGATTTCATCCTCCGAGAGAAAGATGCAAATGAAGAAGACGTCACACTCTCTTCGTGCCGAAATAATCTCGGAAATGTAAGTTTCAAACTCTGCAAACTCTGTGAACGTCAGTGAGACACACACACTCAGAGACACACACACACATACACACACACACACACACACACCGTCCTGCTGCTACTCGAGAACCAAATGTGGTTTAATCCGCCGCTGAAAATAGTCCCAGACAAATGCACTGTGTCCTGTAAAATGACAATAATAAAGTAACAGAATGAATAAGTGGGCCTTTATATTATTTATTATTTAATTCTACTTGGTGTGACACACAGTCCTCGTAACTCGTAACTTGGCCTCGTAACAAGTCAAACAGCCTGTGTGGAGAACATGACAGGCAGATAGATCACATTACCTCACAGCCCAGGGGTACATCAGATTTACTGTAGATACAAGCGCTGTCTGCACTGCGTGATTTACGACTTCCCCACCCCCAGAAACTACAGGTGAGGAAATCAGGTGTCTACAGCACAAGAGGGACCCAGGATCCTCTCAGGTGTCTGTAAGTCCCACTCAGGGACCTCCAACACCGGGACAAGAACCTCACGAGCCCCCACTGAAGCCCCTAAAAGACCAAAAGAGCCTGTCGCAGTTCAAGGACTCCCTGCAGGTCCACACACCCTTTAATGCATCCAAGACAATCAACAAGCAGGATACTGTGTGTGTGTGTCCCAGACATGACGTGTTTGACAGAACAGCTCAAACAGATGTTGTTTGAGGTTGTTAAGGACGTAACTTGCTCCGTGTCTCCTCAGCAGGTGTTGCCTCAGTTCCCCCGCTTCCTTCCAGCTCTCTGTGCGTGTGTGTGTGTGTGTGTGTGTGTGTTGAGGGGTGGGGGGGTCCTCTAAGGACGTCCCTTCACAAACAGCCTGCCTCCCACGCTCACTCCACAGCTCCTCTATCCTCTGTTGTTATGTTATGTCACTAACACACATACATTCTGATAACCGTAACGTAATGTAATATAGTGTAATGTAAGGTACCATAATGTAATGATATTGATATTTCCCTCTTTTAAAAATAAGATCAACCTCTGAGACGACACAACAGTTGACTACATGTGGAAAGTTCACAGTGTAAGAGGACAAGAGGATCACGTGAAGTTCCACATGTAATATCATGGAGCTCAGAGATTCATGTGAAATGACATCGCATTTGAATCATTTCCTTATATTCAGATAATACAGGAAACATGTAACATGTTTATAAATATATATATAATATTCAACACAAGATTGCCATATGTTCACTATAATTATATTATCAGTTGAAATGTTTCACAACTTGAAAAAACACTGAATAAATACGTTTTACAGTCTAGTTGGAAGAATGAAATATCAGCATTTTCTATAACGTCTCTATGGATTAAGGATGTTCAGCAAAGACTGGGCTGATAGCACTTCAGCAGTCGTGTGCTGTGATTTCATATCACAGGTATGCACGCCGATGTTCTGTTATCGTCATCCTGAGTTTCATCTGTTGAACCAGAGTCCGACCGCTCAGATGTGGTGAATAAGATGCACCTGGTTCGTTTAATACAATACTTCAGGGGAACGTTTTAACAACAAAAGGATCCATTTGAAAACGTTAATCACAAAGTAAAGCAGCTGTGATCGCGAGGCGTTCCAGGCTGATGCCTTGGAACCAGTACAGACAACAAGTACTGCATTTTATTGTGAAAAGTCTGCAGGTAGACGAACACAAGGTGCATGTCTTACCTGTTGGAAAGTCTCCCCGTGTGCTTGTTAGTGGTTTAGTCCAAGCAGCAAAGTGCTTCCTGCACCATCCACCTTCCATCTGCAACAAGTTCCTCGTAGCTCCTGAGATAAAGGGAGGAGGGAAAGGAAAAACCTCCTCTTCCTCCTCTCACTGGGAGCAAAGTTCGACTTCCTGGTGTGCAGGGCGGCGGGACAGACTGTCCAAGGGTTGACACAAGACAGTGCTGAGAAACGTGGCTGTAAAAGCATAGGAGTGGGCTCATAATGAGATGTTCTCCAAGGCGGTCATAGTACACCCAGCCGGCTCAGGGAGCTGCGCTGCGGAGACAAAGAAACTGGTTCTGCAACTTTCCAGGCAGATCACAGCCGAGCTGCCAGAGCTCTCAATGAGCACATGAATGAAAGTACTTAACTACTCACACAGATATAAGAGCACCTTGTCTCGACTTGTACTGTAGGTCACATTATACTAGCTGCTGTGTGAAGACATTGTGCTTTTTGGAAATGCAACTGTTAGAGGTGCAGTTAGAAGGCAGGACGATTTATAACTGGTTCCTTAATATTGGTGTGGTGTTAGGATGCATATCAGGTTGTGTTGTTGTATTACCTGCACATTTATAATCCCTTAAATTAAACACATGTCGATGGCCAATAAGAATAATGTATCACAGATATGTCAGCGTGTACGCCGGCCAATGAGAGACAAGAAAAGACAGAAATGTCAAAGATAAATTTGACATGTTGGCCACAATTCTTTAAAACCTACATTTAGGAGATCCTTATCTAAAGTCTTTGTTTTGCTCACATGACAGTGGGGGCATCAGGGGCCTTAGGGGTTAAGATGCATGCAGTCCATAAACCACAACCTGGTTCGAGTCTGTTCAGGGACCTTTGTTGCCTCCTTTCAGTCATGATCTCAGATGAAAGCATTAAAATGCCCCAAAGACTTTATTTTTTACTTATTTTTTAAAGAATGTGGTCAATTTCTTGTTATCTGATTGTTTAAATTGTCAGTAATCACTATTAGTGTCTGTTGGGCTGTCCTCTGGGGATAAAACATCGGTGGTGGGTAAGACGATTGTGTGATTGTTGACTCAATATGTTTAAATGTACATAATAAATAAATATATGCAGACATCAGCGTGTCTGGAACACCATTTAGACCCTAATGTTTGGGGAATAAAAATGTACACAGAGTATAATAAATTAAATATGTAAAATGTATTATTATTATTATTATTATTATTATTATATTAATAGAATTGATAAATAAAATATGAAAAATCCAAATTTAGATTTATTTGGAGACCTTTCTTCATTTTAAGGCCTGTGACCTTAGGTGAACTCGTGACACACAGTGTTTCTAAAATATCTTTGTAGAATTGTAGTTTTTAAATTGTAATTTTTACACAAAGGCCTGCCTTATGACCTCAGAATAAACTTAAATGAAATCTAAATAAAAACAACTGACATGTCTCCATAGGCAAGAGAAACAAGTATCAATTTGAGTATGTATTAATTAGTACAAACATAAAGACAGATTATGAGATGCTTTTCAAATATCGTCTTTGGAAATGCAGAAGTTGTATCTCTCCAAATCCAGAAAACTGACTTCATTCACTGCGTCTAGTTGAAAGGGACCGTGTAGCTCCACCTCCGGCCTCCAGGTGGCACTGTGAGCTAATCATCGTGTAGTTCCACCTCCGGCCTCCAGATGAGTCAGTGAGCTTGCAGTTCCACCCCCGGCCTCCAGGTGGTACTGTGAGTTAATTAGTGTCACTACAAGCCGCATTTCCGCACATGGGCAGAACAACTCGGGTTTCCGGTATGGACCGAGTAGTGAAAACAACTATTATAACGGAATATTAGAGCATATTCCGACTAATAATAATAATTTAATCTGGTGACTGCGGGTTACACCATGGACTCAACAAGCTAGCAGTTAGGTTAGCTTGTTGTTGTCGGTGTGTTGAATGTTTGCTGGTTTGAGCATTCAGCAGTTTGTAGGCTAAGTTAAAGGTTTAGTGTGTTGACAAGCTGCTGTGTGGATGGAGAGATTTACTCGGAGATTTTACCTTAGTTTATCTACCAGAAAAACTTCGGCCAGTGGCCATAAACATTAAATTACATATTCGCCCTGAAGTGTAACTCTGTTTGGTAACGTTAGCATCTGAAGTTAGCTCTCTAATGTTAGCTTACGATGCCCCTCGCTCCTGCAAACCAGTCCCAGTTGATTCGCTCCAGTCAGAAGGACGAATATTATCAAAGCTTCCTGAGAAACAACGCAAACGAAGCTTTTCAGACTCTTGCCGGTACGTTTGTTCACGTTTAACACGCTGGGAAACCACCGTTTCTCTTCTTCAGGTAGCTCACATCACTTTAACCTTGTAGCTTTAACGCTAACGAGGTTCCGTATCTTTTCCTACTTTCAGTATTGCAAAACTCCACTAAGTATAAAACTTAATACTTAATTGGGACACTTTCCAACCTCCTCCTTAATTCGGCATACATTTAAAACACCGAGCAGTGCCTGGTCAGTTTGATAGATTGATTAGTATCACGCTAACCTGGCGTCCTGCAATCCTTCCGCGGTGTGTTCAGGTGACTGTAGACTGGGAAAATAGTCCCCAACATATTAGAAAACCTAAAGCTGAAAGGCAACGTACTGGTTCTGACTGGTTAAGTCAGTCTCACACTATTCATGAGTAGTTTCTTTTATGTTCAGTGCTCACTCACTACTGTTACTCCAAGAGGGTCAAATGTACATTAAATGTAAAGTAGGCAAAAGGTGGTTGTTTCTTTCAAGCAGTAGATGAGCTGATTGTTTTTGTATGTGATGAAGCAACACACTCCCACACTCCCCCATTAAAGATGACTGAACTTTGTCGTTTCTGTGTGTAGGATCCAAAAGATGGCTGGACTGGAGGAGAGAGATAGAGCTGCTGTCAGACCTTTCCTACTACGCTTTAACAACAGTCTCCGGTAGTTACCGACATTAAATCTAACTTTCCTTCATGTTCAACGTGTCGTCTTGTGATTTGAATGTTTTGATTTGAAAATTCTTCTTAGGCTACCAAACACTGGGCGAGGAGTATGTCAACATCGTGCAGGTGGATCCCACTAAACATCAGATCCCCTCTCGGGCCAGACGAGGCCTCTTTGTCCTGTGCCACGCTGTCTTTCCTTTCCTCCTGGACAAGGTCCTGGTCTGCCTGGAGAACGAGCTGGAAGGCGGGCAGGAGAGCAGCAGCGGTGCCAGTCGGCGGCAGGCGGCGCACCGGTGGTGGAGCCTGGAGCTTTGGCTCAGGACGTGGATGCAGAGGGCGGTGCGGCTGTTGTCGGAGCCCCAGAGGAGAGCGTGCCTGCCGGCCGTGTTCGTCCTCCAGCAGAGTCTCACCCTCCTGCACCGCCTGCACGTGGCTCTGTTCTACATCAGCGGCTCCTTCTATCACCTGTCCAAGAGGGCGGCTGGTGTCAGCTATGTAGGTGATCCTTCATGTATATCTGACAGTAAACCAGACCCAGCCAACTACATATCCAAGTAAACTAGTGCTTGTTTCACCTCCATATTGTACTCACTAGTAGTCATAAAGTAGAAGCAAACACGCAGGATTGTTCAACATGTTTAGTTGCACACTTTTGTGCACCATGAGGGGTGTTTTCTAAGAAGTAGCAGCTTTCATTCATTCCAGTCGTACATATAATCACGAGCCTACATATATAAACTACTCTCCCCTCCATGTTCCAGCTAAATATATCCTGTTTGTTGTTTTCACATGTTTCTTAACCCTTGTGCTACCTTGCCGGGTCATATTGACCCAGTGGCAGAGTGTCTTCTCCACAAGGTAGCACAAGGGTTAACCACCGTTAGAAGGTTGTTTAATGAGCAGGCAGCGTGCCGGCACAGGACACACTGATCAATAACTGGCTGCCCATAATGTTGAAACAATGTCGATGGCAAAATGCACTCAGCTGCATGTTACTAAATCTAGTAAAGTGTAATATTTCCACAGGCTTAGTGGCAGAAGCACCTCTCAGTGAAATGAATGCACTTCAACAGAACCACGAACTGACAGTTGAATCAACACGTCTGCACACGATAACCTTCATGGAGGACGTTTCCACTGTTACACTTTCTGACTTTACTGACTTTCTACTTGCTTTAAATCTTTTTAAACTGCTTGTCTGCTGTTGAGGAATGTAGTTTGTGTGTGTGTGTGTGTGTGTGTGTGTGTGTATATATATATATAAGGATATATTCCACAGGTTATATCTAAGTGTGTGTGTGTGTGTGTGTGTGTGTGTGTGTGTGTGTGTGTGTGTGTAGCTGGGCTTCATGGGGCTGAGCAGCGATGACCGGACCATCAGGAGCAGCTACAGGCTCCTGGGGGCCGTGTCCCTCCTCCAGCTGCTCATCACTGTGTGTCTGCAGCTCAACAGCTACAGACAGAGACAGAGAGCCCGGCAGGAGTGGAAGCTCTACAGGAGCCTCAGGTACAGGACCAGGACCAGGACCAGGCTGTCCACTTAGACCCTGTCTCCGTCACAGTTCAATGTTTCTGTGTTGAAGAACAGTTTTGTCAGTATTCTAACGAGTGTGCTAACAAAAGCCATGAATCTCCACAGAAAATGTCCCTCCAGTAGTAATAACAGTAGTTATTAACCAGGATTGTCCTCATGAATACCAGACCATAATACCACAATGCCCTGGATGCCCTGTGTGTTATGATGACGTTAACACTGATCTCTGAACTGTCAGTCCTCAGCACACAGCGAGCTCCGGCCCCAGAGCTGCCCGCTGCATCCTCTGCCTGGAGGAGAGGAGGCACTCCACCTCCACCCCCTGTGGACACCTCTTCTGCTGGGAGTGCATCACCGAGTGGTGCAGCACCAAGGTCAGGCTGTTGATATATACATTGTATAGATTTAGTATTTCTGATGTGTATCAGATGATAGACATTAAGATGTTATGGAAAATTATATATATATATATATATAAAACTTGAAAACTGGTGTTTGATCACCGACACAACCAGAAATCTTGAAGTGAAACCGACCCGTTGTCGTGTTTGTGCTTGAATATAATTCTTAAAACGTTGTATGAACCCTGGCTGCTGCCGGACCTTGTGTTGAATATGCTGCATATTCCTGAACAAATGTGTGTTAAATCATGTCGGCACGCAGCCAATCTGAAGCCAGGTATGACGGTAACAGGACACCTTGCTGCCCATGTGCACTGATTACACTGGGATGGATGTGGTTGTGGTAGCTTTAAGTGGGCGAGTGGAGACGTTCTGCAACCTGTTTGTGTTTTCCTGCTCGCAGGCGGAGTGTCCTCTGTGTCGGGAGAAGTTCCAGCCTCACAGACTGGTGTACCTGAGGAACTACAGAGCCTGATGCCCCCCCCCCCACACACACACACACACACACTGCTGGACTGTAATGGTGTTTCAAACCTGTGCAGGCAGGTGTTTTCCAGCACTCACACACACTGCAGGTTCCTGTTTTGTGCTGCTGTTAATTGAGAATGACATTTTGGATTGTATCAGTCGAAACGTGTAAATATTACCTTTTAATTAAATTAAAACTTGAACAGATGCCAATGAAATGTCCAGATGTTTGTCTGTTTTGTGTTTTTAGGTTGTTTAAATAGTGTCCTTGTCCTCCATGATCACGAGACAAACAAGATGAATCAGAGACGCAGAGACTGAAGCCAAAAGCAACTAAAAGTCTCACAGGGAGGAGGTTCGGGGGTGCGTGGTGGAGTTTCACCTGTGTAAATGTAACCACGGGGGGGTGGCGGGCCACAAAATGCACATATTTCTGCACGATGTAGGCGGAGAGACCTCGACTTGCAACGTCCTGTCCAACCAGGGGGCCTCTGTTTTATGTTGTTCCCCATCTTTCTCACCTCGTCACACACACACCTATTATATCTACGACATGTAGATATAATATAATAGGTGTGTGTGTGTGCTCTCCCAGACCGACATGTTTACATCCACACACACGTTCTCCCTCCTGTTGACAACCAGCCGGTGTCGTCGTGCAGGAGCAGGTTTCCTCTGGAGAAGTTCTCAGGATCAGCTGTTACTCATTTAATGTGTTTATCAGCAACAATGAAAGACATCACATGTTAAATGGCATAAAACACCCGATTAAAATATGATCACGTTCCAGCCACAGGCCTCTGACAGCAAGTAACTTGTTCTCACATCAGATCTTCTAGTGGGTTTCTTTCACCTTGAAGGGGAATTAAGTATTTTAAATCTCCCACTGAGACGTGAACACACCCTCACATGTAGTTAGTGGTTAGAAACCGAGCTTTTCAGGAACCTTGTGAGTGAGATGTCTTGTTACAGGTGAGAGAGTGCACTGACTGAAGACATCTCTTACATCAACATCGTGAAGCAACAGAAAACTTCTGTTTCAGGAAGTGTTCAAATTGTAAAAAGTGGAACATGCAGTCTTGACGTCTGTCTGCCAGGACGCCGAAATACTTCTCCGTGAAAGAATTCCTCACACAGGAAACGTCTTGTTCAGGTCGTGAGAAGCTGCACGAACGTATCCACAGCTTTCATGAAGCCGCACAGACAGATGATCATCAGCAGGGCGTTGGCTGCGAACACGTACACCAGTGTGGTGGTCCAGAACGCAAACAGGTACACGGTCCGGTCACAGTGCGGCTCGGCTGCAGCCTGTGTGGCCTTCAGGTGCGCTCTGTTGGTCTGTGTGCTGGTGGCGTTGATCCTCCAGCTCAGGCTGAGGTTTGCTGCTGCTGCTGGAGTGTAGTTGGGTGGATACAGTGAATACACCTGGTAACTGCCTGCAGATACAAAGAGATGAATGAATGAATCCCAAACAACTAACAACAGATCAGAAAATGGACCTGGGTCAAGATCAATACTGCACAACTTTTCCATTTGCCATCTTCCACTTTTTACTTCACTACATTTGTCTGGCAGCTTCAGACTCTTTGCATATTAAGATCTTTACAGACAAAACACACAGTTTATAAAATCTGTTGTAAATTAAACCACAGTACAGCTGAAATAATCAATCAATCAATCAATCAGTCGACTGACAGAAAATGAGTTTTGAAAATAGTTGCAGCTTCTCAAATGTAAAGAATGATGCAGCGTTTCCTCTTGATTACTGTAATAATTGTAATATATTGTTATTAATGTTGAGGTTTTTCAGTCACTGTGACCATTTTTCATTATTTATAAATCAATCAATCAATCAATCGGTTAATGGAGAAAATAATCAGGATGAAAAGACTCAGCAGCTGAAGTCAGATACAAAACCAACATGAACACATGAGGAAGACTCAGCTGCTGGCATCAGATATGACAGGATGACACACACAAGGGACATGATGAGGAGGAGGAGGAGGAGGAGGAGGTGTGACTTACCATAGAGGAACCAGATGAGGAAGAGCAGGACCAGGATGAGGATCCACAGAGTCCAGATCCGGTGGCCCAGCGCTGCTGGACAGAGGAGCTTCGGCAAAGCTAACAGGCTCATTATCAGCAGCGCCATTATCCCAGACACCATCACATACACGGGGACGCCCGGTGCTGCCGGACACTCGTGCATGTACGCTGCACCTGTGTGCACAGAGCAGAGAGACAGCATCCGTGAGACCGAGAACCAGGAGAACCCACAGGTCAATCTGTATTACAAACAAAGTTTATTCTGCCGTGTCCCTGAATCTGACAGGATTTATAAACATATAAGTTGCATTTAGATCAAATTCAAGGTGTCGATAAACAGAAAAGACTCACTCACCCAGAGCGACCTGGACAACTGGGAACGCTGTCAGGAGGAGGATGGTGCATCCTGGGAGAGGTTTAAAGTCGCTGTTAATGAATGCAGGCGCCTCGTTGTCTTTGTGCAGTTACTTACCTGCAACAAACACACCTGCACCGAGCAAAGTACACAAACAGCTCCCCAGGAAGTTCCCCGACATGGTGACGCAGGTGAGAGGCTACAGGGTTCTGCTGAAGAAGAGGCCGGGGTGCTTCGTCACCACACGCCTCACCTGCTTGCTCCTGCTGGCTCCTGCTGGCTACTGGTGACTCCTGATGGCTACTGGTGGCTCCTGATGGCTCCTGGTGGCTCCTGGTGGCTCCTGCTGGCTCCTGCTGGCTCCTGGTGGCTCCTGGTGGCTCCTGCTGGCTACTGGTGACTCCTGATGGCTCCTGGTGACTCCTGCTGGCTCCTGCTGGCTCCTGCTGGCCCCGTCAGAACGACTGAGCACCAGGCTGCAGCTGTTGGCCAACACGTGTTACATATCTTCATTACAACACGTCAGCGGGAACATGTAAGCAGGGATGTTCCAGTGTTGAGTCAGTGCCACAGTATTACTGCAATACCAGCACTTCTACTGCTGCAGCTGCTGATGTGGGGGTGCAGGACCCCGTTCAGGACCTCACTGTCAGACTTGATGAGGATCTGAGGGGCGGTCAGCTCCTGTTAGCGTCACGCAGGCTAGTTTTGCCTTTTGGGCAAGTGGTGGCCCTCGGCAACCAGTTGTTGGTTGTTGTTATATTATATAACTTTATATTTTGTAACATAGCAGAGACATAATAATATAATACAAATAATAAATATAATGTTATATAACATTATATTTATATAACACAGCAGAGACATTATAATATAATACATATACTGTCTTTGCGTTCACTGAAAGGTGTAATGTGACTGATGACTGAAGATTGCGTCAGTTTGGTTTTTCTCATTACAGACTGGATGTCGTGCAACAGAGGAATTCACCCAGCAGCAAGAGAGGAAGCGCCTGTGAACACCAGGTCAAAGGTCATGGACTACAGGCTGTATTCAAAGATGGCCGACGCGTCTCCACTTCCTGCTGCTGTAAAAATTAAGCCTAATATTCCCCCGGACACTACGGGAGCCGCCATCTTGCGCTGGTGAAGTCATTTGGAGGCAGAGCTCGAGGCCCGCCCACACACCCGCCTGAACCAATCACAGCACACCGGCAGCGGTCAATCATGACGCCACACCCCCTTTTTTAATAGCATCAAATAAAAACAAATTAAAACCAAACTGATCAGAGAAACAAACGTCAGAACGACCTGAAAAGACCCACAATGCACCTGTGGGAACATTTTATTCAACGTGTCCCATCTGCTAACATGGAGGGGGCGGGGCTTATTTATGAACTGCCAGCAGGGGGCGATCCAGATGTTTTGGATCCACTTTTGGACAGCTGTCCCGTCCATCTAATATATCTATCTATATATATATATATATAGAGAGAGAGAGATAGATAGATAGATAGATAGATAGATAGATAGATAGATAGATAGATATAGATATAGATATAGATAGATATAGATATAGATATAGATATAGATATAGATATAGATAGATAGATAGATAGATAGATATCTCAGACCCGGATTCATTGGGCTCCTGGAGTTGTACTCGTTCCCGATGTTCCCAGCCTCCTCCTGGGAGACTTGTCCAGGTGGGGGTGGTCAGGTGATACTCAGTTTCTATGACCCTGGTGTGTAACAAACACAGGAAGCAGTCCGTGCTGCCACCTGCTGGTCACATTATACATGAAACAGCAAACAACACATCACACTGTAACAGCAATGTGTTGCGGTTCATTTACTCTTTATTATGATGAAAGTAGTCCTATATTATATGTGATATAAAATCATCATTAATAAATTCTATATTACTTTAGTTAGTTAGTTTGTTAATGCACATTTACAGCAAACCACAGACTTTAGACTCACAGTTCATTAAAACTGCAGCAGCTCCACACTCACTCAGACAGATATCTCTCCGTCAGGTTGTGTGTTATTAGAAATCACAAACGTGTAACACTGTTTATGGCTATTTGGAGTGATTATTTATTGATCTTATTTATCAAAACGCATAAAGTTGAGTATTTGAAAACTAATAACACACAGTTTGTTATTTCCTAAAAGTCCAATCTAGTTTTTATACCTTTTTAATTGATATAAAGCAGATTGACCGTTTCCAGCAGCCTACACGTGAAAACTTGCTTCTACTGTTTTGTGATATTTATCAAATCTTTATTCAGCTGTTTTATTGTTGTCAGAATGAATGAATGTATAGAATGAAAATCTAAAATCTAAAATGAAATCTCTCGTTTCACTCCAGTCCACCCGGAATGTTTCTGCAGAATAAAGTCATCTACGGTTTAAGTGCAAAGTCCAGGCAGACGTGATTGATGCTGTGATGCTGTGGTCCCGTGGTCCCGTGGACCTCCTCCACTTCCTCCTGCAGACAGAGACCAGCTCCGGTCACATGACAGCGGGTCCAGGTCCTCGCAGGCACTGAACCGAGCCGCTGCACGCCTGTCCCCGCCGGAGGTGTCCGCCAGGTAAGAACAAGCTCACACAGCTTTACTCTTTATTCACTGTCTTATTTTGATTGAACGTCACGTGACAAACAGGCTGCCGCTGCGTCACGTGACCACGCGGGGAGTCGCGTTTTCTCGCTTTTTAACAACAAATCACAAACAAACTGATTCTGGTTTCCCAGATAATACAGAGCTGAAGGTAGTCACGTGTTCAGTGTGAAGGGTCTCTTCATCACAAACTAAATATGAAGTCAGTGAAACTCTGTATCCTGAGAGCTGCATGCACACGTGTGACACACACTGTGCTGTTAGAATCAAGGGACGTCTTGTTAATGCACCAACATGTCAGCAGCCTGTTGTGTCATCTCCAACACTGCATTATATTCATTATCAAACTGTGGCTGTTAAATGAAGCAGTGCAGGTGGTTCTGGTTTGAAGTGAAGTGAATATCAAAGCATGCAAACCTTCTTATTGGTCTTAAAACCTGTCAGAACCTGTAGTTTATTGCACCACACCTTCGTAGACATTGGCAGGTTTCTGACGAGGCGACAAAGAGACAGACTGAGGGTTGAATGTGCAGACTACACACCAGCAGAGCTCACGGGGGAAAGACGTTTCACTCTTTCATAAAAAGCCACTTCAGCTTTCAAAGTGCATGTGTTCAGATTCCTTCTACGTGTGCAGACAGGACAGTTTGATACAGCTACGATATCTGCCTCATATCTAACAAACTGCTACACACAAAGTATTCACAAGTGAACACAACGTTCCTGAACCTCCGATCTGCAGCCAGAACACCGAGCAGAGCAGCTTCAAGAGACACCAGACCACTTCTCTTTGCTTTAACTTGTCGTTGTGAAGTGAATGTTGATTGCTCAATGTAACGGCTGCAAAGAAGTGACGCCACTGGTTTTCTACAAGCAGCAGTTTTCAGTTCAGTTTTATTTGTGTTTTATTTATACAGTTGGCAGGAGGGTGGAGAACAGACACAGTACAGTGCAGATCTACATCGAGATGTAAAGTTATAGATGTGGTATTAATGTTAATATTAATAAAAATAATGCAAAAAGCAGTTTAGCAGCCACAGATCCAGACTCTGCAGCTCCGGAGGCAGAAACACCTGCAGAAATCTTTAGAAGGAGAGAGAGAGGGGGAGAATAATACATATATATATATTTATACCTACAATATACCTTTTTATGATCTTGTTTTGTGACGTTGTGTCTAATTATTTAATCTGGTTACGGCTTTTATTGTAAATAACCCTCCAGAGACGTGACTGGGAGCCTGTTCGCTCTGAAAGGAACGATGTCTGTGGCGGAGCTGCAGGAGTGTCGACGGCGGATTCGCTCTGAACTGGACAATGTGGTGGACTTCTGGCTCCGACACTCCCACGACACCGAACACGGGTACTGAAGCCACACTTGAATGCTTTTGTGGCGGAGATCAGCTGCTTGTGTGAGCATGCTGCCTGTAACCACGTCTGCTTCCTGTCTCAGGGGCTTCTTCACTTGCATCGGGAGGGATGGGAAGGTTTACGATGAGCTGAAGTACGTCTGGCTGCAGGGTCGACAGGTGGGTCTCTGCGGAGTAAAACAAGTCCACTGTGAGGAGTGTGGCCATGAGATGTCATGTGAATACGTTGGCTTGTGTCTTTCACAGGTGTGGATGTACTGTCGCCTCTACCGAACCGTGGATCGCTTCCGCAAGCCCGAAATCCTCGAAGCAGCAAAAGCAGGTGTGTGAATGTAAAGCTTGATTCTGCTGGTTCAACCTGTTGAGTCAGAAACAGACAGCTGTTTGTCAGGGCGGCAACATCCAGCCACTTTCACTTTCAGATGACGTTTGCTGTATATTCACACTCATGGTCGCCAGAGCAGGAACCCTAAGCATGTTAAACACAAACACAACTTTCCACCAGCACGCAAACAAGACCTGCCCTGAACTCACAGCAGGTTACAGCTCTGCTTCTGGACCGACATCTGAAGTCCAGTTGTTCCTCCTCTCACCGTCTCTCCGTCTGTGATCCATCGTCAGAAACTAAGACATGGAGAACGTAACATTCCTGGCTTCCTGTTAAAGATGCCTTTAAGGGTTAATGGGGGGGCAGTGACCTCAAGGTGTCACACGTCCACAGCTCAATATTTGCACCAGATGGTGCAGCGCTGTGGTTAATGATGGTTAATGATCATGACGGTGTTGACGGTGTACTTCCTGCTCAGCACACAGTAAAGTGAACAAACAGCCATGCTTTTAGCTCCACCTTCATTTATCGGTGATGGTGGCTTTAAAAGGGTTTACAGCACAAGGCTAACGACCACAGGGAGTTAATTATTACATTAAAGAAAGTTTCCACTGTGTAACACTTAGAAACCCACACGTCCGTTGTTGTATTTCTAAACAGAAAACCGTGTTCTTCCTGCGTGTCATTACTACTCGTGTTGTATTGTTCTGTGTGCAGGAGGAGCTTTCCTCAGGAAGTTTGCTCGTGTGTCCGGCGGCGGCGGCCAATCAAAGTGTGCCTTCTGCTTAACGAGAGACGGCAAAGCAGTCAAAGTTCAGAGGACTATTTTCAGCGAGTGTTTCTACGTCATGGCCGTGGATGAGCTGAGCAGGGTCACTGATGACGAGGACATGCAGGTGCAAAGGATTATTCATGCTTTCATCAGGGCAAACTTTAGGTTTAGGCCCTCTCATGATAAGACTGCAAGAATTATAAAATCCTTAGCATGTTGTTGTTCTTTTTGTCAAGCGTGCATATCGTGAGGATGAAAGTATTGATCTATAAGTAGCAAACGGAGACGTGCATGCTGCAGTATTGTGGAGCTGCATGAGGGAGTCTGTTGGATCCTTAACTTTATTAACAGACCTTTTTCTGTAGTAAAGCAACTTTATAAAGCACATTTGATACATCAGGGCAATTCAATGTCCTTCACAGGGTGATAAAACACCGCAGGGCAAAGAGATGTGCAATATAAACATGGAAACTAGATTAAATACGTAGGAATAAAAGATACAAACATAGATGCACAATTCAATTAGAAACACTTAAAATAAGGGGGAAATAAAAGATAAGATAAAGACAGGCAGGTTCAAACTGGGACAACGATGTTACTTGTTCTGGATCTGTGCTACTTTATGCTGGTTGTGCATGAACAGAAACAGATGTTCTCTACTTCCCCAAATATGTTGTGACAGACAACAGGAGACTCCAAACACTTAATAACAAGCACTGGTTGTTAAGAAATACAGTGAAAGGAAGTCTACATGACTCGATCTGGAGGATCAATCCAAATATACATGAACAGCAAATTCATAATATTCATTTTTCTTACAATCTACACTTTTAATTTTCAAATGTAATAGTTTTTCCTCTACAAGCTGTTCGACCTTCAGTCTCAATAAGTTGAAGGAATAATAGAAATAACTGGCTCCAGTTTAAAGCCACAATGCTGTGGTTTGAGCTAAACGCTAACATCAGACAGTGCTAACATGCTAATGTTTACATGCTAACACCTGCCATTTAGCATTAAACACAGAGTACAGCTGAGGCTGGTGGTGGTGTTTGTTTTGCAGGTATTTGGGCGTAAAACTGAAATGAAACGTCAGAGAATCACAAGTTCTTCAAACCTGCAGTAGATGTTGAGATGATATTTCATGTTTTCCAGACGTTACTGAGGCTGTGTGAGTCAAAGTGGTGGACACACACACACACACACACACACACACACACACTTATATATGCTTAGCTAGAATTCTTAAAGCTAGCATAACTGTAATGGGCTGTTAAACTAGACAAAATGCCAAAATGTAAGGAAGTTGTGCTCATTACAAGCAATGAAAAGTTATTTAAGACTTAAATTTACCTAAAATGAGTACAAGCTGACTTTAAGAGCGTATATCTTAATTTAAGAAGCATGCAATAAGATGGAGACGATGTGCAAGTGGTGGTAACAAACAAACACTCTTCGTCTGCTGGAACATTATGGAAACCATTGTTGTAGCTTGTTACCAGTTAAATCTAGCTCAGAATTAGCTGGGATGTATTTTCTTAGATTACTTTTCTAATGCAAAAACATGCCTGACAAGATCATTGTTATTTTTAGATTAAAAATAACTAATTTACCAGAAGCAGGATTTTTTTACTTTCTCGGAATTCCTTTTTTTTTTTTGCAGTGTAGTGTTCTTGTGCATGCTATAGGTGTTTTCAAAGTATTCCTGCTTCTACATCCGCCCTCCCTATCACACCGCCCTCTGTTCTGTTGCGTTGCTAGCTGGAGGCTGAACAGATGATGGGGCAGTTGATCCACTGGGTTCGGGAGGACTCGTCGGGCCTGGGCCGCCCCCAGCTTCCCGGAGACGTTCCCACCAACAGCATGGCAGTTCCCATGATGCTGCTGTGTCTGGTGCAGCAGCTAACTGAAGGCCGGGGGCAGGAGGTGGTGCACAAGTACAGAGAGCTGGGCGGCTGGTGCGTCCAGCAGATTCTACAACACATCCAGGTACGGACATCACATTACATTACACTACATTACATACATTACACAGGTACGGACACGTAGGTAACAGTTCTATCTTTACACGTTGGGCAGTTTCTCTTAACAGAAAGTGCACTCCTGCAGCAAGTCCACGTCTCCACGGTGTCAAACGGTGTATTTGTTCTCAGTTCTAAAATGCTCAATGTGCTGCTTCAGAGCTTTCAGGAGAACCCAATGCATCATGGGAGGACTGTATTTAGCTATGCTGGAGAGAAACCTAAGAGTGCGAGCTACTAACTGTTAGTTTTGGCAGGAAACATTTCACCTTTTGAAAGCTGCTTGATCTACTTTACGGACTCAACGTGCCACTTGATGCTTTGTTGTCCCACACCCAGTCAACGTACATGTGTTAGAAGATGTGTCCAGTTAGTCTTAATGAGTCTTTCCTCTTCTTCTGTGACTTGTTACAGAGAGACGGCAACGCTATTCTAGAGAACGTGTCACTGGAGGGGGCGGAGCTGCCGGGTTGCCTGGGCCGCCTGCAGAACCCAGGTAAACCCTGCGCTGCCTGCTGACAGCAGGGAGCAGCGAGTGCACGGGGAAGCTTGGATTGAGCTCTTTTCCTTTTCCTTGTTGCCTTCCTCAACACTTCCCATGTCTCTTTGCTCTGACCCGTGCTGACTCAGGACATGCCCTGGAAGCCGGCTGGTTCCTGCTTCAGTTCAGTGCAGAGCAGGGGGACAAGGAGCTCCAGACAACCGCCATTAACAAGTTTGTGGAGCTCCCTTATCAGTGCGGCTGGGACAAACAGCACGGTGGCCTCTTCTACTTCCTGGATGTGGACGGTCACTGCCCCACACAGGTGAATCCATCACCTACACGTGATGCTGTTAGGTGTTGACCGCTAAGTTTGATTACATGCATCACATCAGGCTGTGACACACTGTTTGTGTGTTTGACCAGCTGGAGTGGAGTATGAAGCTGTGGTGGCCTCACTGTGAGGCTCTGGTTGCCTTCCTGATGGCCTACAGTCAAACCAAGAGGCCAGAGCTGCTGGAGAGGTTCTCCCAGGTTTACGAATACACCTTCAGCCACGTGAGTTTCCACTGCAGAGCCAACAAGAAAGACTCTTTCTGGGAGCCAGATGTTCAAATGGACCTCAACCACATGTCTGCATATTAAATACAGAGCTGGAGTTGGGATGTGGTTATCCTAGCTTAGCATAATGACTGTAAGCAGGGGGAAATAGCTAGCCTGGCTCTGTCCAAAGTTCAGAAATACACGTACTAACACCTCTAAAGCTCGTCAATTAACACATTGCATCTTGTTGGTAGGTGTATTTCTGAACTTTAGACACAACCAGGCTAGCTGTTTCCAGTGTATATGCTAAGCTAGGCTAACCACATCAAGCCTCCAGCTCTGTAGTGAACTTTTCTGTTAACCTGCTACAGTTTTCTAAAAGAAACATTCAAAGATGAAATATAATTAATGCAGAGGATCCAGGAACCTTTTGAAGCTTGTGTGTGTGTGTGTGTGTGTGTGTGTGTGTGTGTGTGTGTGTGTGTGTGTGTGTGTGTGTGTGTGTGTGTGTGTGTGTGTGTGTGTGTGTGTGGGTGTGTGTGTGTGTG
>JAVQJL010024964.1:0-32224 GCA_036024295.1 Nannoperca obscura | reverse complement strand
CTTAGCAGTGCCATGTCTTCAGGGAGGAGCCTCACCTGGTGGAACATCCCGCGGATGACGCTGCTGATGCCGACAGAATGCTCTCGGAATCTGAGGAGAACTGAAAGCAGAGATGGGCTCAATGTGGGTCCAGGGAGCAGGAGCTCATTGAGGTTATTCCCTCTGAATTGGAATGAACAATTGAACACTACACAGTTCTTTCCATTATGTTGCACCATATGGTGTGGGATGTACCAACTTAAATGACAAATTGTTTCTATAAATATAGCATAAATGCACAATACCATAGTGGAATGATATTGCTAGTTTGATGATATTGCTAGTTTGAATGTATTGTATTTGATAATGTACTAAGATCATTGGTTCTTTAATTTAATGCTCTTTGATTCTGACATTGGCAGCGACGTACCTGCTTATAGCACTTGTGATTCATCACCAGCCCTTACAAGTCTGATGAGACGTCTTGTTGTTTTCAATCATGGTTCTATGCACTTGATGTAAAGCTCTTATTTTGAAAATCGCTTTGGATAAAAGCGTCTGCTAAATGCCTAAATGTAATGTAATGTAATGTAATGCTATCCTTTTGCTATTGTATTTCTGCTGACTGCAAAAGCTGGCTTATACACGTAAGCAACATCTATAGAAATTTGTCTAATATCGGTTCCATATCAGCTTCACATTAAAGCTGCACCAATCAGTATTTTTATATTAAAAATGTTCCTGTTGAGCTCATCAAGTTTCATAGTCAAATCCCAAACCAAGTTAGGGTCATTTCTATGTTATAAACCACTTTTCCAATACGTTTGGAGAAAGGCTGTTTCATGCATGGTTTGGTTTTCAAACATCAAAGGGAGTGCAATTACCTACAAACTATGCAAGGTGACAAGCAGCCTGACACAACAGATTATACCTCCCACCCATACTCTCTGAGCACTGTGAGCAACCTGTTCACTATGATGTAAACAGAAACATTTCATACAGTTACTATTGTAACTCAGGGTGTTGGCTTGTCTTTAAGTGCCTAGAATCCTGAAGTGTTGCCAGTTTCATGAGTTTTAAACAAGAAAGTAAAAAGATGAGAATGGAAAGAGTGTTGAAATAAACAGACACGTAAGCATGACAACTTGGGCCCCTAAAAAAACAATAAACATAACCAGTATGTACCGCAAATCTGGGGGTGCGTCTCCGGGTGGCACTGCGGACTGACCCAGGGGTGGCACTATCCTGTTTTTCCCCTCTCGCTGTTCTGCCAATCTCTTTATGGCTGATCACAGGAGTGGAGGGAAGAGATGAGGAATAATCACTGCTCTGACCACCGTTACTGGCCTAAAGAGAAAGAGCCAGAGCAGGAGGGGGTGGGGGAGATGACATGACAATTGAGCAGAAAAGGTCGATACTTGAGTTTGTTACAGCAGCATGCTTACAGCTTTTAAAAACAAGACTACAATATACAACTCAGTAAGAAAAGATATAAGTAAAAGGTGCAACTTAATGCCATTTTTTCAGACAGTGAGGAACAGATGGTCCTTAACACTTTCACCTGTCCTGGAAAGATGCCTGACACTGGTGTGGAGCCTCCAGAGTGACTGGGAGAGTTAGGGAGAGATTTACAGGATGCCAGTAGAGCAGCTTGCTTCTTGGCCGCCATGATCTTCTGAGCAGCTGTGGAACAAAACAACAAAACATTAGGCCTAAAAAAGACACAACAGCCTTTATATGTATGCATGTTCTGCAGCTGAATCCTCAAAGCTCTGGTCTGGCTTCGGAGGGGACACGTACCGTCTGTGAAGACTCTGTTCACATTGAGACCGTACGTCGCACAGGTTTCGTAGTAAGTGCAGCGCCGCACGTCTGAGCAGAGCTGTCTGGCCCTGGCATCGTCTATTACTCTGGGGTTGGTGCTGCTAATCTTATCTGGAAAAAGCACATATCACAAAATACCAACAAAAGTCCACGTCCGCAAACATTTCAGTGAAAGCACATGTTGTGTGTGAGTGCATGTCTTACCCTGAGTGCCGACTACTATGAAAGGTATCTCAGAAATAGGCCGGTGGATAGCGAGCTGGTGGTAGATTTTGTAAACTTCCTGGAAGCTGGCCTCATTTTCCAAACTGAAGACCAATATAACTGCATCCACCCAGCTCGCAAACTAAATAAAGAGGAGGGAGGAGAAGAAGAGCACTCAGAATTACACAGGAGCCGGCTGATAGTAAGTACTAAATTACATCAAGTCTAATTAGTTGTCCACATTAACTAAGTTGAGTCAGGTCCCAAACCCACCTGAGCACCTGGAAGCTCTGTCTCCTCTCTGATTATCAACAGGTGGCTCTGTCCATCAACCAGGGTGTCCTTAATGTACTGGCGCCCTGCAAATACACAGTACGGATAAATAAGAGTTGTAGACTTTTTTCATACTTGTTATGGCAGGAAAAGCATTAATAGCATGCCCCAGTCCTGGATCATCTCTAAATAGAACGCAGCCTGTGTTGATGTTATTAATTACACCTGTGTGATTAATAACATTAACACAGAAGTAGTGTGTATGAGAAGTAGAAATGTCTGCTGTGACAAAGCTTCATTGCCAGTTACAAACTGACAATGTCTGAGAGAAACACACATATAGTTGCAGATGAGGACATGTGTAAACCAACCCTCAGCGTTTTCCAGCTGTAGGTAACTTCCTGTCAAGTGTCTGTGGACCAGAGCAGACTTTCCGCTGCACAAACCTCCCAAAACACCCTGCAGAGCGCACACACACACACACACACACACACACACAGAGAGAGAAAAAATATTAATTTAGTCTTAAATACTACTCCCTAGTTTGTAAAATCTATGTCCTAATGCTTACCAGGTGGAGCTCTTGCACAGTTTGGCTCATGGTCCATTCTTGACTGCTGGTGCACGCAGCTTAAGAAAGACAATATGGCAGCAAAAAAAGGGGATTCATTAAAGAAACGTTAAACACAAAACAGGATTCAAAGTAGAGATAAGACAACTTCGGAGTTTCTGGAAGCTAACATTTGGGTTTTCCCCGTGCTTCCAGTCTTTGTGCTAAGTCAGGCTCTTTAAGAACCACAAAAGTGGTTAACCTCCATTAAAAGTAAAACAACTTACAGTTTTTAAACTTATTATTTACATGTTTACATTGTTAATATTCAAACCAGTTGCCCACACATCCATGAGTCACCTGGGTTTTTGTTTAGAGTCAGGAAAATATGTAAAATAGACACAATGAGGAGCATACCTCTGGTTACTGGTTTTAAAAATCTAACTAGGCTAACTATGCCCTCAGCTTCCAGGCTTTGTGCTTCGCTACGTTAAGCTAAGCTAAACAAGACCTAGACCCATTTCTGAATGAACAAAGAAGTTGTTGATACCTGACTCCTTGTCTAAGTTGGGCTAAAGTTTAAAAATAAACTAGCCTGTTTCCGCAAAATGTCGGAGAACAAAATAGTTTTTGCTGACTGCTGGCCAAGTTTGGTCTGACTGCCTGTGGACACAGCGCAGCGAGGAGAGTCAGGGTGTCCAAGCCTCCCGACTGGGTGCAGAGGGGCTGCATCTCCCAGACAGCGAGTACCCAGAAAATTCACTCAGGTGTACAAATGTGCAAGTCTACACGAGTTAGTGAGCATGCCGGATATCTTTAGTTTACCCTAACATTGTTAGACACACCACTTTTGTGTCTTTAATTATGGTTACCATGCAAAACCCCTCCTAACAAGTCATTTATTCTTTTATTCAGCATAGAAAACGTAAAAAAAAAGAAAAAAGAAGAATTCAGCCAGCTGTGGTGAGATAATTTATCTTGTTCCCAGCGCAGTTTCCCTCATTTCATGAATTTTATAGAAGTTACTGTCAAGTAAAACAAGACAGAATATGCCACTTTGTGCTCTGCTGGATCAAGATGGTGAAACCTGATTCAAAAAGACTTTAGAAAGAAGCAGATTTGCATCAGAAACAAGTCAAATAACCTAAAACAAAAATGATGTGTTTGCAGTTGCATCAAAAATGCTTCAAATTATTATTGTCTGTTATTGAGTCAGCCAGGGTCTTAATACGAGAGCAGCGATCTGCCTTATCAAGTATTTCCTCAATAAAATTGGGCATAATTTCTCCATGTTCCATTAAAAGAGGGAACTGCACTGGGAAAAGTGAAATTATTGCACTGGTGACTTTTATGTTGTAAGAAAAATAATTCTCTAGAATCTGGGACCAAATGATTTGTTAAGATGGTTATTCTTATACGGAAATAAGTATAGTGGTATTTTCATTTAGAATTTTATGTTGTTTATTTTGTTTCATACAAAAAGCAAATGGCTCTCTGAGAAATAACAGAAGATTACTGCTGTCAAGTGACTCATCTAGTTACAGAGCATCATTTCTAGGTTGAGGCAGACGTCAGCATCTCTACAGATGAGCAGGCTCGTTCCTGTCAGGTCTTTATAGGCTTATGAATTGCATCAAAATGTTTATTAAATCAAATCACATATTCTCTACTGTAAAAAAACAACCCCATAAAGAAAAAAAGCTTTAATTTGAGACAAGTTTAATGTGTCTAATGTAAATAAACTGCCTGTGAAAACCCAATGCACTTAATTTCATCAAATTCTGACTTATACATTACTAAGATGATCTATTACCACTCATTATTTTTATTTAATTACCATTCATTATCATTAATTTTTAAAACTATGTTTGTCTGGCTTTGGTTTTACTGATAAGGACATCCACTACACAGTGACAATACGCTGATTGAATGTTAATATTAAAAACCTACGTTATGTTCCAAGTGTCACAATGACAAATAGTTGGGAGATTATGTCCAAATATATCTTCTTCATTGCTTAACTCTGATCATAATGATCCCCCAGCTGTGTGGGTTTATTGTGTAGCAGTCAGTGTAGTAAGTAATGCGTTATCAGATTTAGCGCTGACGAGCTAAAATAAGCCTTGGTAAAAAAGGCCAAATAATATGAAAGAAATTCATAAAGGCAGTACAGAGAGTAAGGTCATAATGCGGGAGTACAACACAATGGATAGAATGTATTCTTATTCTTGGGTTTATTACTCCATTGCTCACTCCCTAATTTAATTCTGAGGTCATGGATATATTTCTGTTCCACACTCTGCAGGAAAATATCAATCTCAAGTCACTTACTCTCTCATAAAACCATAAAGGTTTTCTTCTAAGAAATGAAAGATTCAGAAACTACATTATGACAAAATATCTCCAGTACTTTCAGGGCTTTGGACACTGATTATCTTGAAACAAGGTAGAAACAGACATAAGTCCGCTGGTGTCATGAAAATGACAATTGAAACAATTCTTAAAAGAAGCTGATGTCTTTTATGAAATTATTTGGAATACTTTTACTTCTTTCAAAGGTCAAAGTTCTATGTTAAAAGACTTGCCTTGCACTTAACATTCTGGTTTGAGTGCATTAGCTTTAACCTCAGAAGAATTACAGCAAAGGTGCCTTTGTGAATGGACATTCAATAAAACACACACACACACACACACAGATCTGCAGATATGAGGCTGAACAGAAAAAGACAAATTACTGTCAGTGTGGACACATGCACCCAAACACACACACCATCAACGCACTCTGGTTAACGCTGTGAAAGTGCTTATAGATGTAAATCGATGTAGAAATCATCACCAGAGACAACGACACAGATACTGTTCGCACACACACTGAAGCTGTCGGGTCACGTTGTGCTCGGGCGGAGCCACGGCGCTGGCCGCCATCTGGGGACACAGATTCTAACTTTAAACACCCTCATCCCCATCTTTGGGCAATCCCCCACGCCCCCACACTCCCCTCCATCAACAGCGTCACACCACAGACCAAATAGCATCTCTCACGGCTTGCTGTTGCCATGGCAACTCCATTTTCCAGAAGCCTCCAGCCCGGGTCTCAATACAATAAATGGTCCCTCATGGATACAGCGGCATGTGTAAAAGGCAATGGGACGTCATGTCCACCTGTGCCCATGGAATATGCTACTGTGTGTCTCCCGCATTCTTTTTACAATGCTGACCAATATTATCAAAATTAAATTTGATCAATAATATGCTGAGATTACAGGTACTGTAATGTTAACTATGCCACTCACAAACACTTAAACACAATATTGGGTCAACGAATGAATAGGCTGCATTTGAAGGCTGATTAACTCTATGCACAGAGCAGGAAGTAGCTGGCTCCTGCTCCCCTCACTCCTCCGATGAACACAGCTCTGTGTATCCCCAACCTTAATTATTCATGTCCCACTTACTACTGACAAATTATTCAGAGCTTACTCCAATACCACACTCTCCGTCAAAGATGATTTTCTTTAGAATAAATCAATAAAGATTAAAGATTGATAAAGTTGCATAATTTCCTTTCTTTCAAACAGAAAAGTCTGAATATTTCATGAAGCCTTTTTGTGGTAGACTGAACTATTTTCTATTTGTTCATGGTGTCAGGGGTTTGGGGAATTTCTTCAAAATATTGAGTGACAGTACAGAGAAGGATCCTAGTGTTTTAACCCTTTTCACTATTGATAAAGAACAATCTGTACAACTTTGTCTGCAACATTAATGAAGTTAAAATATTTTTTCTAGAGTTATATGTTTGTCATATTTCTATCTTTGCAACAGGTTTGAAATGCAGCTAAATAATATTTCACTCAAGCTGGAAGCTGGAAACAAAGAATGTTTCTGTCAACCACCTAATCGAATGATCAAATAAAATGTTATGGCTTACCTATATGTGCCATGATGGAGGGGAAATCTGACCATTAACAGGATAAAGGCCACATAACTGTTGCAACCACACGGCTCTTTTAACTTCTCTTGTAAGACCCTACATTTGTTTCTAATCTGCCTGAGGGAAATCTCAATGGAGCACCTCATTATTAGGCACGACTGTCAATATAGTTTCACCAGATGTTGTTATTGCGAGTTATTGTGTAGCGCCTAGAATTAGTTTCAGATGCACTGGGAGCTCGGGGCAGGAATGAAGCAGCGGAATCGAATCCCTCAGAGGCATGAAAGGTTACTTAGACCTTCTCTTCGACAGGCTTTCAGTCACATCATCAGCCTGTCGTGTCACAAACACAGACGCTGTTCATCTGTAAAGCTTTTAGTCAACATGTGTCCCTGTTTACGTATGCAGTTCTGCAAAACCAAAGCAAGTGCATGCAGAAGACGCGTGTCATCTATTTCATTTGAGGAAACTACAACAGCTCATTGTAACTGAAAATAAGCAATTTATTTTAGTGCTATATTCAAATCCACTTATGAAAATAAGCTGAATACATTCACACTCACCAGGTAATTGAATATCGCAACTGTGTGTATTTACAGCAACTATGCCCACATAAATTAAATGTTTGGGGAGATTTGTGAATTAGAATTACAGCATCACTGGGACTAAGTGGAAGCAGGTCAACACAACTCCACAGAGGACAATGTAAGTAACAATAAATATGTGATCCTGTGTAAGCACATTAAACAAAATGGTCTTCTTAGTTGCTTCAATCTGTAAAGTGAGCACTGATGGCTGAACTGAAACAACAGATGTCAGTGTTTTTATTTAATATTTTGCCAAATTCTCACAGAGGAGCAGTTGTCCATTTCTTCTACAGAGTTGTATGAATGTTGTTCTGTTGGTTCATGTGATCAACTGATCTCTTTATTGTTGTTTTGCCTCTTTATATTGTTTAGTATGTGCACATTGTAAGGCTCAAAATCACAAAGAAGAGTCTAAATGTTTTGGGATACAGTATTAAAGATCATAAGTGTCATGATGTTCTGTGTGCAGATGTATGAGGTAGTCCTACCTTCCTCCTCACTCGAGCCCCTCTCCACAGCTGGATAGAGGGGGGGTGCAGTGTTGACGCTGGGCGGTGCAGCTGTACTTTTGGTGAAAATACCACTAATGAACTTGAGCATCTTTCGGTCACGGGGAGGAGCGCGCTGGATCGTTCCTCCCTGGCCCTCCTTCCCCTTCTTCAGGTCCTCAGAGAGGGAATGTAGGTCGCTGTTATCCAGAGTACGACTTGTGCCTTTTCTCTGAGGCCTGGACAGATCGGTGGCAGGAGGTGCAGTGAAGGAAATAGAAACGGTTTTAAACCTCTCCCCCTGAGGGCTCTCCCTGTTCATTATGCCCGAAAATCCTCCGCTGATGGAAGCTCCGGGGCGGATGAGAGTACCCCTGCCATCGCTGTCGGCCCAGGACGCCCTGTAAGGCCCCAGAGTTGTAGCTGCCATTAAGGTGGACTGGTCCCCAATGCGGTTATCCCTTCGATCCAAAGTCTTAGCAGAGTGATACAGGCTTGTATTGGCCTCTCTGAGTTCCCTCCAGCATGCAGAGTTGCCTCCTGCATGTGACCTCATCAGGACTTCGGGACGCTGGCTGACGGAAAAAGGGAGGCTGCAACGTGAGCGGCTGTTCAGGTCTGCTCCATTTTCACCCTTCAGGAACAGCATGGGGGGCTCTCTGTAGAGCTCCGTCTTAGGGCGCAAGGCATCGGAGCGAGGCCCCTCCCTGCGAACAGTTCCCTCAGAGGTTGTTCCTCCATACACTTTGACCATTTGCCTCACAGGTGGATGTATAAAAGAAGTGTCTTTGCTTTTAGCAACTGATGCAATGTCTTTTTGGTGCCCAAGAGTTTCCCTCCTCTCAGGCTTCCCCCAGTTCTCAACAGGGCTGCCATACTTGACCTGCACCTGTTCCACTTCTTCTTCCACCTGTGTGTTTTCTTTTCCCACCACTTGTGTACATACAGGCCCTTCCTCCTTTTCAGGGGCATTGCTCTTTTCCCTCTCCTGCTCCTCCTTCTTAGGGCTCCCTTCCCCCCCTGGAAGAGCCTCCTTCTGGTTCCCTGCTACATCCTCTGGCACAGCCTCAACCTTCACCAGTGTGAGGGAAATGAGGTAGGTGGTGCGTCTCTGTGGGTTGCCCGCCTTGCTCATTGGGACAGCAGACTTCAGCACAGTGGCACCTGCTCTCTGACCTAGCCAGACTTGCACGCCTCAGTCATGGCAACCAGGACAAGACTGAAGCAGAGGAGAAAGAAAATCTAAGATAAAGATCAAACACAGACACCGGATCAAACCTTGTGTAGCTTGCTGTGTCTGATATCTGGCCTGAGCACTTAACAGGAATTCCAGTTTCCTTAAATGAAAAAGAAAACCTTTAATAAAGCCACAAAGAGTAGATAAATATGCCTCAAATTGCAAATTTTCAGATTATATTTATAGGCTGACCCAGTGGTGAAACAAGTCTAGACTATTTTTTTAATGCCTCCATTAATCCTCCTCAATGCACACCGCTACTACTTGTCTCTACCACATATTCATTCATAATCCTCCCCTCTCTGCTTTGCTTCCCTTCTTAAACTAATTTATTCTGTACAAATCTGACATCAAGACACACTGATAGATATAAGGAGACATTTTTTCTTTATACTGTGTTGATGTCTTTGCCTCATATTTCAGACTGGAATTATGCAACACATTCGCTTGATCCATTTCTTGGCTAGTACTAAAATGAATACTGGCTGAATAATGCCACCTTACTACAGTATGTGTCTTGGCTTTTTGCTCATATCATACCTTCATTTTTCCTGAAGAATAGCCATTGCACAGTTCCTCGCACATTTCACTTGATTTGAAGAATGTATCTCGCCATCAGACTGCCATTCATATCAAATGGCACATCAAACAAGGCTAAGAAAAGAAAAAAAAAGGAGCTCCAGCTGATGAGTCCAAGAGGAAAAACAGGTGAAACGGAACAGGGTGCAAAAACATCAAAATGGAAATCATTCACTTGTCACGAAGCGTCTGGCAGCTGGAGCCTCCATTCGACAATGTCATGCATAAAATTATGTATTCACGGTGTGAGGGTCACTGGGAGATGCTGAAAAACATCTGTTGTTATGTCTCCCAAAAAAACAAAAAAAAAGAGATGAAGTAGCTGAATTTACGCAACCCAAGCAATGCTTCCTTGTGCCTGTTTCCCTCCTCTGGAGAGCAGCTCCTCTCGTTCACCGCATCCTCTCCTCCGAGTGCCTCATCCAATTAGCAAGTCAATAAAATGTGTCGGTGAGGCACAGGAAGCCCACCAGCTCACCACAACCCCTCCTCCTTTTTTTCCTCCTCTTCTCGCTGCCACAGAGCTGTACAGCCCCCCTGCTAGCCCGCCGTTAGCCTGCCGCACAACCTGCTATACACTGGATCCAGCTCCAGGGCTGGGGATGAAAAGCTTGCAGTGAGGTGTTGGAGGTGGTGGTCCTTGCCCGCATTCATCAGATTTTTTTTTTTTTTTTTATCGGTGCCGACACAACAAAAGAGACGAGAGGGAGAAAGAAAAACCCTCAGCTCGGCTCCTGCCAGTGCATCTGCTCTGTCTCCAGCTCTCTCTCTCTCCCCTCTCCCTCTTCCACAGCGATTTATGGGCAGCTCCTGCTTTCTCTCCCTGCCTCACTGTCTGTCCCCTCTGAGTGACAAAGTGGTCCTCACGTTGTAGGGAAATAATCTGGATGTCTATGGATCATTGCAATAGAAAATAAAATAGCAAAATAATTAAATTATTAGGAAGGGAAACTGAATTAAGTAGCATGGAAATAGATTAATATGGAGAAATTTGCGTTTGCAGACGATGATAGATAGAAGAGAAGGTAAAGAAGCACAATCTCTCTTCCCTCGGGAAGCCACTTCTCTTCCCTCTCCTCATCATTAACATGTCAGCATCTAAAAAATGATTCTAAAATCGACCTAGTTAGCTTTTTTTCTTTTGTCACTCTTACAGTTGAAGTCGAGCTCCCAGATCCTTTAGAAATGAAGTGAATATTTAGATCAATCAAAACACCAAACAAGATTAAACTTACGGGAGGAGGTCTAGCCAAAACTAGAAGTTGTTGTAAATATCGACTTTGGAATACGGATAAAGATTATGTGGGCACATGAATATTTTAAATAGCATGCTTTTAGCTTTAAGTAATTACTGTTAATACTGTCACTTTAGGTCAGAAACATGTGACAAATAGTATTTTATAGAGTAGATGTGTAGATCTGCAGGGTGAAGATCTTCTTTGATTTACACATTATATCAATTTATAGAATTAGGTTTCTTATTTTAATGAAAGGTGGTAACAAGATCCACCTGCGAGCACCTCTGAATCTCACTTAATAACATGTATCTCGTACGTTTATTTCATACACAAAGTGAAATGTTAAAACAATATTTGGTTAATTAGCTTAATGTTATCTATTTGTTATCTTTGGACCAGCCAGGTCGAGCTCCTCATCTAACTCTCAGCTAGAAGTGAATAACTGTATTTCCCCAAATGTTGAACTATTCCGTCAACTGTCGTTACAAGTCTACCAATAACATGTATGAATGGTTTGCAATTTAAGGTGACATTATTTATTGCAGTTTTTTGTAGTTTTTAATTTATCCGATTGTTCATTTTTTAGTTGTGACCACAGTGACAAATTCAAATAATTTAAAAGGGAACTTGGGGGAACAATGGAAGTACTACTCAGCCTGTGAAAACAGCTGCATAAGTGAGTGTGAAAGTAAAAATATTTGTATGTACTTTTTTTTAATCCTAAATTACAAACTAATGGTGTGAAGTTTGAAAGATGTGTACTTAACATCGTCTCTTGTAACTTTATAGAAGCGAATACTAAATCCTTTGGTTCCTCTCATGAGAAAACACAAAATTCACCTGCAAAAAAACAAAAACATCCCTTGTTGATTTAGACATCCAAATGTGTTAAATGTTTATTTAGTCAATATTAGAGGTCAAAAGCGGTATGATGAGGCTACTTAGTCTTTAAATTTTTGTTAGAATGTAATATAGTTCATTGTATTATATACAAAATGTTTCAGTCCATTTTAGTTTTTATAGAATCAAATTTATTCATGTTATATGTACTGCCATCTGTATAATAAAAATAATAATAATAATAATACACCAATAAAGTATGAATGTGATTAAAATAGTTTTTATTCAGTTGTAGTTGCAGTGCTGGCTGATTTCAGATGTTTTTAGCAAAAAAATTTTACACATGAAATGAAGTCCAACCCTTCAGTCCTCCAATAGAAGACCCAAATATCTTTCACTTTGAGAGAATTTTAAGGGCAATACCAGTATTTTTGTCATGTGCATCTTTCTTGTGTGTTTTTCATCAACTGCTTCGCACTTCTTTTCCTCATGATTTTCAAACATCTTAATGCCTGTCACAGGCTCGTGGTGTTTTTGTTCCTTTTGTATGATAAATATTAACACAAATATGGTAAGATCACTGACGACTGGTCTAACCCTGAGGTGTCACTTCTGACACACGTTGTTCAGCCTGTATCGAGAAATAACGACATATCTGCTTCCTTCTGTCTAAACACTGTACAAACAGGAGAAACATTTCAGAGGAGATGACAGGTGTTTCTGTGCATCAGTCTCTGCTCACGAGACTGATACAGAAATCAGACATCAAAAAACACTGGTACTGTCCTTGAAGGCATGACATGTTAACGTCATTAATTGTGACATTTACATGTTGGAAAGCATGCCAGAGATCCTTAAGTTCACTCCTCTTCTTTTATTATTCCATTTCTTAGGCTTTAATCCTTTTTTGATGCAGGAGTGACAAAAACTATCCCAAAGCATAACCCAGGCGTCTTGAAATAAAATTGAAATCCTTTATGATTAGGCCAGGTCTAAACTTAGACGCTGTTACCTCTCGCTGCACGTTTCACTGCATCACTTCAGCTTTTTGTCTGAGTCAATGTCTCCTCATCCTGGAAATATGGATGTTCTAGGGCATTCAGGGCAGATATTCGTTTAAAGGGGTCGAAGGTCAGCATTTTCTGTGGAGGAAAGAATAGCAGGATGTTAGGGCTTCATCAGGTCTGATCAGGTATTCACAGAAATACTCATTCATGTTCTTGCAGAGAGTAAGATGAGGAAGCTGACACCAAGTTGACACCACTCTCGTGTTTCTCCTGTTATTTTTTCACCACTCTGTGCAGTAAATATGAAGCTGGAGTCTGCAGCAGGTTAGCTTAGCTTAGCATAAAGACTGGAAACGTGGAAAACAGCTAGTCTGGCTCTGTCCAAAGGTGGCAAAATCAGCACCTCTAAAGCTCACTGACTAACATGTTCTCATCTGTTTAATCCACACAAAATAAAGATAACATACAATTTCTTTGGCCAGGACCAGTTGCTAGGCAACAAGTGGAAACGCAGGAAGCTACTGGTTAAAAATGTTGAACAAGTACAGAGGAAAGTCAAGAAATTGATCACCAAAAATAGCTAATGTATTAGCTTTCTTTATTCATTATTAGGATTTTGTTATCATAATGTGGCTATTTAAAAAAAATCGTGTTTCTCATTTTGCATTTAAACCTGTATTTTCTACATCATAGAGAGAGACATGTACTGTATACTAAAAGCTATTGTTAAGTTGCATTGTAAAAGCTGTGATTTTAGGTCTTATTTTCTGTTTTACCAGTACTGTCAATGATAAAGGAGAAAGAATACCTTTCTTTAAAACAGAACAGTTCGGTCTCCTCTAGTTTAACCAGCTGCATAAGTCACATTAGTCACAAGAATTTCTAATATTGCGCCAGTGAAATTCTTGTGGCTTGTGTTGAACATCAGCAGACTATGAGAAGAAAAACATTCTTCCGGAGTCCGAGGTTTTTTATCTGATACTGGCTTGATTTCATCTCTGTATAAATCTGAAAATGAATCAATTACCAGGCAGGATTTTAGTTACTTACCAGCAATAGTTGCACCCCCTGCTCATTTATCTCTGGAACAAAGTCAGTGATTGGGCATGGTAAGAGAGGGGGGAAGTTTTTCCTTGAGAGTGTAACGTCAGTCGGCCATTCCTCCTCTGGTGGCAAGCCAATAACTCTAAAATGACATATCATTTTCAATGACATAGAAATCATAAATGTCAATAAATCTCGCAGTCAGGTAAATGTGAGGGAAACTATTTATTACTCACTCAAGAATTTTCCCAAGTTGGTCCACTTCTGATTCTCCACAGAACAAAGGTCTAACAGAAAGTAAGTTTGTACCAAAGTTAATAGAAGCAGACTTTTTTTTTTTTTTTTTTTTACTAGTTCACATGTCTGAAATTCCTGTTTGTACAAACAGCAACACAATGTCCTTCAGACACAGATCAGCAGTTTGGCATGAAGGGAAAGTTGAATGATTCCACAGTTTGTATCAGTTTGCAACATCTCACCCATATCAACTTCATATTTGTTCATGATACTATGAGCTATAACACATAACAACTCTGTGCCTCTGCTCTGTCAGTGTATCGTTATTTCATCACCGCCATGATACTAACTGTTCCCCAGGCAGTTATTTTGAGACATGAGGGCATCTCCTTAAGCTGGCTGCTGTCTGCATGCAATGTGCCATTTACACCACTAGATGGAGCCACTGTGTCTGTCACTGCACTGGTTCTCAGCTGATCTGGGAGAATTGTTAGGAGCAAAAGCTACATCACATCATAGCTGTCCAGTCACAAAATACTCATAATAATAAGTTTGCTTGTGCAAAGCATAACTACAGTATGTGTCAATAACATCCACTTCACATCCAGGTCACATTTTAAAGTTATGGCGTCCAGAATATATTTTTGCATGGAGTGAAATTATTTAGTCTTGGTAGGAAGAGGGGCAAGACTGAAAGATTTAGACAATATTTCTATGGGCTGTGATATCATTTGTGTGGCAAAGCTCGGCTGTTTTTCACCATTTCACCTCCGGGACAGTCCAACGCTCCCGACCAGATTTCCCCAGAGCCACAGATAACCTCGTAATGTGTGAACCATTTACAGATAAAATCTGAACCTTCCTAAACTCATCATGGCTGCTCTGACACCGGCACAAAAATGTGTCATGTGTTTGAATTCAAATCTGGACGCTTGCGAGTGTACTTACTATAGTCACTGAAAGATGATCAATATAATACTCTAATGTTCTGTTTTGTCTGACAATATAGCATCAGCATATTTGCGGCTATCTAAAAAGAATAAAAATATAAAAAGAAAAATTGAAATATCCCTGTATGTGTACAAACCTTGCTCCTAAAAATAATATTCATGTAAAACTAAAACGTATCAGCAAATATGTTTTACAGGGAACGTACAGAAACATTTATATGTAACATGTCTACAAACTGTTCATCGACAATGTATTTCATTTGTTTTCAATACAATATCCCGTTCTGTTGACTTTAGCACGATTAACGTTTTAATGGTCACATTTAGACAACTTCTAGCACTTAGTTAAGGTTAAGAAAGGACAAGACTTTTGTCAATATTTAACCAAAGCCACAATCTTTTCCTAACCTTAATGAAGTGTTTTTAGTAGCACAAGCCCAAGAACAAATTGGAGGCTGAACACGGGCCCCCCGGTCCTGTGCCCCCGCCCTACACTCCCTACATAAGATTTATATGCAGTATAAAGATGCCACGCAGTAGTTTCCCCAACAACGTATTTGGCAAAGCAAATTAGTAGTTTATACATGTATTTTGTAATAAAAATGGTTCAAACCGTGAGCTAGCCAGAGGAGTTAAACGAGAAACTGGAACTCACTTTGTAAAGCACACACCTCCACTTTGCGCTTTCGGGATATGTAATCACATTTCCACTACTTTTAAACTTAATAAATCAGATCAGCACTAAATCTAATGCACTGCTACTTTGCCCAAGGCCTCTCTTCTCAAAAAATCACATCAAAATCTTTTTGAGACGACCTGGATTTAACCACTGACACAAACATGCACAAAAATACTGTATGAAATTATAACGTGATGATCATGAAAAACATACCAAAAAAACACAAATATATAGCTCCAGTCTTCTTTATCTGAACATTATTCTGCTGACTCACTTGCGTCTGAACATCTCAGCAAAGATGCAGCCGGTGCTCCAGATATCCACAGGTGTGGCGTAACTGGACTGCAGCAGAACCTCAGGAGGTCGGTACCACAGTGTCACCACCTGTGAGACGTGGACATAGAGTCCATCAACACGGGTGATATTTAAATCATTTAAACGCACGTAAAGGAAAGCAAAACTCAGTAACCGATAAAAACGTATACTGACATGTAAGTATAGGATATGAATTAAAGTGTACTTTTCTGCATGTTTTGGCTGTATTTTAGCTGCATTTGTGATGACCATTTCCCCAAGCTTTCCATAAATGTTTGGACTTCCAACCAGCCACCTGACCCATTTTTAACATTCATTTCACTTAGCTGTACCATCTGTTTAGTGCTTATTAGTGAATGTTAGCATGCTAACAGGCTAAACTGAGATGGTAAACCTGGCAAATATTACCTGCTAAATATTAGCATGTTAGCATTGTAATTGTAAGCAAGTGACCATTTAACTGAAGTTCTGCCTCAGAGCCACTAGCCTGGCTGTGGACTCGAAGTCTTGTTAAATATGAATTCAAGAAAGCTTAAAAGAAGCCTGACAAGTAATGACAAGTATGATAGTTATGTCAAGCAAAATCAGTGGCTGAAGATTGATTTTTATTTTGAATTTAAATGAATGGAAACAAGGAGCTGCTTCAGTGGTAAATATCTAAAATAAGAAAGATAGTATGCTCTATATACACAACCCAATAAACTATTTGTATGGTCCAGGTGAGTGCTTACCACAGGAGTGAGGGCCATGTGGCAGCTGTAGATCCTGGCCAGTCCGAAGTCAGCCAGCTTCACCTGTCCCTGGCTGGTTACCAGAATATTCTCTGGTTTCAGGTCTCGATGCATCACACGGTTAGAGTGCAGGAATGCAAGACCGCACAGCAACTGCCTCATCAGGTCCTGCAAAAACACACGGGCATATTTCAAATTAAACTAAATATTTCAACAAAACTTGCTTTAAAAACAGGGTTAAAATACCCTAAATAATAAATCAACACTCCATCCATCCAAGTGTTCTTTCATCTAACCTATTTGGCAAATTACAGTTTTATTGTTTCAGTTAGTTCTCACTTTAACATGGCCAGGGGATAATCCTGGAGCTGGGGCTTTCTCTAGGTAGGTCTTGAGGTCTTGGTCCACATGTTCAAACACCAGAGTGACTTTGGTCTCCTGGTCCGACCTCTGGGTGGCACATACATCCATGAGCCTGTCATGTGCAATAAAAACAGGGACTTCTTCGAGACGTGCTCACAGTAAAATGTAGACAACACAAGCTGAAAACATAAAACACTTTGATAATCGTTTTACCTGACCACGTTGGGGTGGTCAAACTGCTCCAGCCTTTTCAACAGAGCCACCTCTCTGACTGTGGAGATCGGGAGGCCATTTTGGTCCGTCTGGACACGCACGCTCTTCAGAGCCACAAACTGCCCACTCTCTGTGTCTCGGGCCTTATACACCGTCCCGTAAGCGCCTCCTCCGATCTCTGCCACTGGCTCATACTGGATGCTGGTGCCGTGCGCCATGGCCAACATCAAACTGAGAGACAAATCAGATGCAAAAGCTTTAAATGCTATTATTACAATAATGAGATTTTGACTATAGGTAATAATGTATACATAGTTTAAACTGCTTTATTTCAAATAAAATGATGACTTCTCTTGTTCTTAACAACCCACTTGTCTTCTTATAAGACTTTTGTGAACCTTAACGCGTTACATTGGAACAATTGTCCTGAAACAATGTGCAGCCTGGATCTGTTCTAACTGACTGGGAAACCTAATCCTTACTTTATACACATCACTATATATAATGAAAATAACATAAACCCCCTCCCCACTACGTTTCCTCCTGAGTCTCATCCAACTCTCCCCAGCAGACTTTGAATGAAAGTATAAAAAGTGTAGTTGACACAAAAATTTAAGCTGCTATCAAAACTGTTTAAGATGAACGGCAAAACGGGGAAGAACATAAAAACATTCGAAAACCAGTAATCCCCAAAGTAAAGCTCACATATCTGAGATAAATGACTGCCTTTTATGTTTATTGTGGTTACTCTTTTTTAATTTTTTATTGCTGTTATCTTATTTTTGTCTTTTTGTTTGTTTTTCTTTTATTCAAACGTGATATTTATCATTTCTTGTTAATGTGTTTGCAGACTATGCTCCTCGGCAGCTTCAACATACATTTCTGAATGAGTACTTAATCTATTTTCAGTCACACTGCCGGCACTCTGTCTCTGAAATAACTTTTCAGCCACGAGACACTTGTGTTTTTGGACCTTGTGAGCTCTGTACATAAAAGTCTATTCTGCTCATATTTTCTTGAGCTCCGCAAGTCTGGAATCTAATTCCACCTGCAACACAGCTCTCCTTTGTTTTATTCATTTAATTAGATTCAAGCTTTTGCATCAAAATGATCTCAACTTGTTAGCAAACAGTTCTCCAGCGACTCCTTGGCTGCGGGAAGCATCGGTGCGAGGAGGAGGAGTGCAGGAGTGTGGAGGAGAGCTTCATTTAGCGATCAGTCAGCAGCAGCGTGCCAGGAGGAGATATGGATGTGGTTCAGTCATATAAGTAGTCAGCAGTTAGTATTTCACACACTCACACACACACACACACACACACACACACACACACACACACACACACACACAGTATACCAACAAACCAAGCTGTTGTAACACTAAACAGTACAAAAGGGAAACATGTGCTGTTTTTCTACTTTAACAATTCATTTTGTAAAACAGACGGCTTCACAGTGTCTACCAGTGAGTCGTGGTTAGAGCGCTGCTGTGTACAGAAGAGGCAGCATCAAAGACGGCTCCACAACCTGGTAGATGTGACAAGAACTGACTTCTGAATTCTGGGTCTGTGCTGAATGTACATTTGCAGTTATAAAAATACTTTTTTAGAATGTGCAATTTTACATTCTGATACAGTATCAATGCATAAACTTTCTGGGAAAAAAACACAACATTTTTAAACCTGCATCAGCTGTTGTTTGTCGTTTTGCCACTTGGTGGCAAGAGAACAAGCTCAACACAACACAGGATCACCTTGCAGAGTTGTTACAGCATTACAGTTGCCTATTTACACATCCAGCAGACACGTAGCAACATACGCACTCCTTTGCAGTTGTGTTTCTGGCAAGCTGGAGGATGCAAGTCCAATATTCACATTATTTTTGCTCAGTTTTTGGTCTCCACCAACTCCTAAGGGAAAAATCTGTCTCTTTAACCGCTAAATGTTCCACTATGTTTACAAGCCAGTATAATCTGTCTTGGACTAGTTTGGTTTGGTGATGAGTGATGGCCACACAGTGAGTATGGGAAAGCTTCTTTGTTGAAAACAGCTGCCTGATCTGACTGGAAATGACTTTGATGTGAGCGGTGAGAATCACAACAGTAGAGTTGTGGGCCATAAAAACTAAACAATGAGCTGAAAGATGCTAAAACACTCTGAGCTGAGGGGAACTTCATTGTACAGCAGCAATTCTGTGTGGGTTCATCACTACAAGCGCCCCCTTCAGATTTCAAGTAGTCATTGTTAATTTGAAAAATATTGATCTGTGCAGCTTTGACATCATATGGAGGTGAAGAGGGCTTCACCCACACTTTTCACATTTCCAGGTGCTAATAAATACCACTTCTCAGTATATTTTAATCATTCCACAAGCAGGAGTCAACTACGTTTGAAGCCAAGTGCACAACACTTGGCACATCACTCGTTGTGCTAGCTTCTATTAGAGTGAGTTATTAGAGTCTCCTGGTGCAAAGTGCTGAGATGTGTTAAATATTTATGGTCATATCCAAAGAATGTTATCAATGCTCTTGTACATTCAAATGTTTTCTAATTCACAAGCTCCAGGAGAAAGTACCTGACCTCCTGGAAGAAGTCAAATGACTCACTGAATGGGACAACATTTCAAACTCTGCCAGCACAGGAAGCACCTTCAACCACGCAACCCAAACAGCTTTTTTTGTCCCACTGCTTCTAACTTTCCCCTGGCCTCACTACAAACTCCTACCTCCTGCCAGGCAGCAGGCACACAACAAGCAGAGAGCACATCGTCCCACTCCTTCCTTCCCTTTGTTCAACTCTGCGCCTTTAATCTGTCAAACCACTTGGGTACACTTCCCCTGGATGAGGGACACCCTGCTCAGCCTGTCCCCCACATCCTCTCCCCCTCCATCTACAGTTAACCCCTTCCACCTACTCAACATTACCACCTGTCACCTATTCACTGGCGGTGGTTGTGTGGCCCTCTGCTTCCTCCTACTCCTGCTGCCCTCAGGGCTTTCCAGTACAGTTCATGCTCACTATTTTAAGGACAGCGCAGGGTAGAGCAGCAGCAGCAGCATCTTCACAACCCCGTTGTTTGGCTCAAAAACCATTGCATTACTTTTAGGTCTTCTATTTTATAACCATGATTGATGATATTTACGGGAAGATCATTTTTCCACCAATGTGAAATAATGGACACCTGCCTCAGAGACTGATGTGATGGTGTGAAAGGAAACATAACTATTAAAGCCCTGTTTTCCACTCATGCTCAAAGTGATTCAGCTTCAACAAAAACAGGACTTGTTTCAATTTAAATGCTACTTTTCTCCCCAATATTATTTGTTGGTTACCTACCAATGTTCATACACAGGGATATCGTGATGGATAGGAGTTGCCTATCCACGTTTTTTTTATGTGATTTTGTGAATCTTAAAGAGTACCTTAAATGTCCGTAGGTCCCTTTAAAAATGGTAACTTAGATTCATCCAACTAACAATGCACTCAGAAAAATGTATGACTAAAGCTGAAATTATTGACACTTTATTTTTTTCACATATGATAAACTCAATATCGTTGGGTTTTGAACTGAGTAAAGTAAGTATATCAAAAACATCACATTGGCTTTTTGACATTCTAGAGAAAGAAAAATCTGCAGATGATTCAGTTATAAAAATAGTTGTTGTTTGCAGCCCTGCAGTTTGTGACTAACTCTCCTTCATATTAATATGAACAATAACAATAAAACACTAAACTGCCAATAGAAAACCTATCCGTGTGATGCTCTGTCAGACTGGGTATAAACTATGATCAAGGTGGATGTGTTGGGCAGATAAAGTGTAGAAGAGATGATGTAGGGTTGGAGCTACAGAAGAGCAGAAACACAAGTCACTGAAAGCCACACAAGGAATTCATTCTCTCCTGTTGCACACCACTCTTCATTTCCCAAAGCCAGTCAAATCTAACGCTCTAAATGTCTGTCAGTGTTTTCGTTGACAGCATCAGATAGCATGTTTGGACTGTAAACACGATTTGCTTCAGGAGCCCTGAGAAGAAAACAGATTCAGTGACACAGGCTCGTATCGTTTGCCTTTCGGGGCAGATTTTTAAGTTTATGATGATTTGAAGCGTCACATGTACAACCTTTTGGATCTGTATGCAAATCTCACCACAGCTGCTGTCAACTATTCTACAAACCATTCACAACGCAACATGTACACATTTGGTTAATTACATCTCAAGTTATTTATGCGTTATTCTATTGCATCAATACTGGAAATCATACTAGTGAAACTGAACATGAGGTTAACTGACTCAGAGCTTAAACATGTTGTAACCGTGGGATTGAATATTCACATATGCTGCCAAACCACAATTACTAAAGTGGTCAATCTAAACTGCAGTTAGTAAGAGGAAGAGATGTTGCATTATTCATGCTGAACACACCACATTTCTTCCTCTTAAGCAAAGAAAGTTGAGTCAAGGGCGTCTGCGGACAAGAATCTGCCGGCATTCCTGGGCATCTGCAAGAAATTCAAATTCCTGTCAACGTTATTTATTTATTCGAACTGAACTGAAACAAACTGCAAATCAAAATGTATTTTCCTGCTAAACAAGATAACCGACATCATTCGGCAACACAGAGAAACATAAACATGTCACCAACACAACCCAAGAAACATTTTAATGAAACACTGCTGCAGGTTTTATTTTCAGACTTTCTGACGCTTCTATGAAAACCTCCGATTGAGATTAATTCATGAAGATTTGCAGGCGATTCTAAAATGTAACTGAACTACTTCAAAATGAAATGGGGGGGGGAAACAAAACATTACTTTTCACAACAACCTTTCTCCATTTTCAACATACAGCTAGAGACAACCAGTAAACTATAAACTACTATGATACACTGATATGTTATGAACTTACAGATTGCCCAGATGCTGGATTCCACATAAAATGAATAAAGAAATGATTTTAGGTGTTAAATGTTTCCACTGTAGGCAGACCGTGTGGCAACTGCTGTGGGAGGCACCACAGCAGCAAAGAGCCAAGAAGTCTGAGAAACACACTGGGAGGCCTGGTGGAGGGGGTGAATAACCTGCCTTTACTCACAAATATCAAGCTGCAGAAGGTTACTATATCTTTTAGATTCCTAATAGAGATAAACCAACACTGGGCCTTTAAGGTTGATACCGAAATAGACGTTTTACAGTTTGAAATTCTTGTTTGGATATTTCAGACGATTTTCTTTTTTTTTTTACTTCAATGCATGACAAACATTTTTGATTGGACACCTTACATTTAGTTAATTATGACATTAGGACATTTTAAAAGATAAAAAAAATTGACTTGTCAGTGCTCTCTGGGTGACAAACTATATAATATATACAGCAGCCTATGTTCCATTTGTTCTAAACCGTTTTTTGGTAATATCACGTGGCTGATTCATCTGCAGCGTGCCCGCCTTCACTTGATTTTTTTTTTAAATGAAACCATTTCACTGGATTACAGAATGGAGTCCTTCGCACAGGTCACAATGAATGATCAGTTGTGATCAGGCGTGGTCTCCATGTCAAACCTCCTCTGGTCCTACAGGAAGTGGTGTGACCTGTCACCCAGAAAACATCTCCGCATTTCCTTTACAGTGACAGAACAACTCGCACCGGCAGAGGAGGGAGAGAGGACCTGTTTTCACTGATGTCTCACAAACAACGAGGTCGTCTACTGATCACCGGGAGAGCCTGCCAGTAGGCCTATAGATTACATCAGACGTTACAGTTTTCTCCCACGCGTGATTTATTTATCTCCTTTATCCACTCAATTCTAGCCGGACATTGAAGGCTGTGGTGGGCGGGGGCAGAGAGAGAAACAGGCCAGGACAGACGGAAAGCCCTCTGTCCTGACACGTGGTGCTCCTCCATAATGCTCCTTTGTTAATTAAAATGTTTTTTTTTTTATGTTTTAAGTTAAGCAACAACAGGCCCCGCGGACCCCCACCCACCTCCTTCCATATTCACTGACGTGGCGGAGGCAAAAGAGTAAAAAAAAAAAAAAAAGTAGAGAGACGGCAGTGGATGAGACGAATCCCCGCCAACAACTTCCACTTCCACATCTGTGCGACGTTACATAAATGTCTGCCGCGAAAGTGCCACGCGCGTAATCACGATCCGTTTCGTGCGGACGACAGTTCAGATGCTGTACTTACCTCCGTCCGCGTCTTGTCTGAGAGCAGGTGAAGCTTTACTCTAGCTTTATGAGGAGGACATGCTCATTAATCTGCCACGTATAACTCTCTCACGGAGCCGGGTCCCAGGTGGCAGGTCGGGTCCAGGCCGGGGTTCTGCTGCCCAGCAGTGGATCCGGATGCGGAGGAGCCAATGACCCGATATATATTTCGGCCTCCACTGTTTTTTTTTTTCTTCCAGCCTGTTGCTCTCTTTTTGGGGTTGGCTTCCTGTTGCTTCTAGCAACTCTTGGAAGAGGCGGAGCTTAAAAAAAAATCTTCTCAGAATATAAACACCGCTGTGCCTAATCCATGTACCAGAATGCTTTGATTATGATGTTAAATGCATATTGTTTATATATAGAGAGAGAGAAATGCTTTTTGCCTGTTGTTTGTAAAAAAAACCAGGCCAACATCAGACACACCTAGTACACCTGATTCAGAATACCACAGTTATGACAGAAGGGCACAATACACAACATTCTTGAAATAAGCTTTAAACTAATCTGCTGAGTTGTTGGCAATGGTTGCCCTATTTGTTTGTATGTATAAAAATGAGCAACATTTATAAAAAACATTTTTTTCCATCTGTCATAGATAAAAAAAAACATTTGTATTATCAGTTTTCTACTCTAATCATCCATAACCCCAAAGTCATCATATTTTTAAAGTTGTCAAAGTACCCCCCAAAACATACAAACACAACCCCAAGAAGGTTTACAAAAGAAAACCAGCTACGAGATAACAGTGAGAGATGGGGAGAGAATAAAAAGGAGGTGCAAATGCTGTGTTTTGTTTCAGCTGTCTGTATGAGACATGACACAGCAATGACTTTCGGACACGAAAAAACATTAGTAACCATCTGAAATGATGAAAAATCGAGAAACCGCCCCTACAGTACATTTATAGATATACACAAATACCACATCTACGAGTAGTTGTACACATTAATTCCATCCATGAAAACTGCATGACATTTACAGAACTCCCAGGGTTTCATTATATTTAATGATATTCCATATTTGGGTCTTAACTTCATTTCAAAACAGATATTTATTCCACAAAACATCAAGTAACAAAAAATAATAAAACAAGTAATAAGAAAACAAATCCTCTGCCTCATTTTCTCTGAGCTTATTTATCTCTGTTGTTGGTTAAAGTCTCATATTGTGATTAATGAGTTAAGGCCCAGCAGACTATATTGGATATCTGGGACATGTTGCAATAAAAAATCTAAAGCTACACAGTGTATTTATGTTATTAAAACTATGTTTATTTTCATGATTAAATCAGTTATTAAAATAAAATAATTCATCTGTAAGATATTTGCACAAAAATAGGAAGAAATATGATGTTATAAATTATACCACCCAACATTATACCAATGCAGCCCAAATGATTAGGTAATTAATCAGTTTGCCTAGACAATTAATTTGATATTCGTTTAAGTAATTTTTCATGCATAATCATTTAATGGTTCCAGCATCACAAATGTGAAGATCTGCGGCTTTTCCACTTAATAATTTGTATTTATTTTTAAAAACTTTGAGGTTTGTACTGTTGGTTGGACAAAACAAAGTACTGCGAAGGCGTTGTTTTGGGTAATTGTGATGGCATTTTCACTATTTTCTGAATTTTTACAAACCAACCAATCAATCAATCAATCAATCAAATAACTGAGTAAATAATCAGTACATTAATCCATAATGAAAATAATCATTAGTTGCAGTCTTATAGAAAACAGTTCAAAATCAGCTCCACCTCAACCAACTACAACAGAACAATCCTGCATTTACATCAATGTATGAGGAATAATAATCTAATGGTATAATATGGAACATCAATCACAGTGGACTTTTTATTACTTTAAGTGCATTTCCTAATTATACTTATATAGTTTTAATTAAGTAACATTTTCAATGCATGACTTACTTGTATTTTTAAAGTGTGGTATTAATACTTTTACTTAAGTAAAAGACCTTGTACTTTATAAACATGGATTTTGGCTCCTTTATGGACATTTATTTAAAGTGCCCTGTGATAACTTTGTTATGATATGGCGCTATATAAATAAAATTTAATTTAATTTAATTTATTGTTTCAAACAAACTGCCAGATGTCTGCCTGCTTGGAAAACAGCATGTGATCACAGAAGAACCTGAATGGTGGACTCGTGGTGATCTATAAACAAAAATGTAGTTGGTCAGTTAGATTTCTTCCGAGCCACCTCCCCTTCATTTGTGTTCTCGCTGCAAGCTGGAGGAGAAGTAAGTAGACGCTGCCAGTATCCGCACTGGTGGCCAGAAATGGGGGTGTAGTACAGTGACAGACTGCCTCAATGGCTGGGGAAAAGTCTAAAACAAGACACTGCTTCTCTAACAATGTTAAGTTGCTCCAGGGTTTTTCTGTCCCACCAGCAGAACTGCTGAGAAAACACTTTCTTGGAATGACAGATTTCAAAGTATTTTTTATGGGCCTTTTTCAAAGGTGACATTTTGTCTTATAGTTTCAAAATTGGGAGACACCCACACACACACACACCCACACACACACATGAGGGGACCTGCAGGTCCTCCCCCCAGGAAATTTTGAGCATCAAACACTTTATTTCCTGCATTCTGGTGCATTATTCTGCACCAATTTAATTAATGTCTTTATTTACGTAAAGGAAATCACAAAATTCAGGTTCCCGGTGAAAATCCTAAATATAATGCAACATAATGCAGTAAGGCTTTCAGGCATTATGTATTGCTTTCATATATTTATTCTTTTTTTTAAATTCAATTAATGTCATCCCTGCTTTGTTAACACACATGTTTAGGCATGATTTACTCTTCTGTCCTTTTTTGGGTCTTTTGTTTGGGGGAAATAACCTTGTTAAATGTGCAAGCTTTAATTATGGACGGGCACCATTACCTTAAGATTAGTTAGCAAACTAGCAAACAGCACTTCTACAAGTAAACTCCAAAAACATCACCTAGGAGACTTAAAAACTGCCACCATCTATTTTATCGGGCTCTCTGTTGCATCTATGAGTCGAGTTCCTGGTTGTCAAAATAAAAGTTATGTAATGTTTTTATAGGGGGGGGATGTGTATCCTCCACCTTATGCTATAATCGTCACAGTTAGATATGAATATTTGTTCATAAAGTATTACAGTTTGTGTTGACAGTAAGGTGTTATTTTATATTTATTTAACCATTAATGTTTTTACCACAATGTCAACCAAATGATAAGAAATAATAGATATTTTTTCCACCACAGAATCCCAGAGTTTCCCAGGTGCCTCACACATTTGGCACTATAAATGTTGACTAATGTTCGTATTATAAGGTGAAAATCCTTCTGCTGATGAAGCTTGACTGGCATTTCTGCTTTTTATTCTTTTCGTAGAGCAGACAAGACTGTGAATTCTGACTCAGGTGATATGTTTGTAGATCAAGTGGTGAAAGTCATGACAACAAGTGGCATAATCAAATGTCTGATATCATAAATCTATCTATAATATTACTGTGTTTAACATGTTTGTTTACATCCTCTTTAATCTGATGATATCTTCATTGCATCAGCTCACTTGGGACATTAAACTGCCTCTGGCTCTGTAATGATGTTTGCCACAACTCGGCCTCAGACTATCCTTTATCACACAGATGATGACACATCGTACACTGCACACTCCTGCGATCGGCTGTGATAACTGCCATTGGCCCAAATGTTTCCAATCTGCATTATCTCTCCTGCAGCACAGCTAGCGTCAGCTTTGATTATCAGTCAAAGTCTGTGACTGAGATGTCTCCTCATATCAAATCCTCTGATGCCAGACTGCCAACTGTAAATGTGACCATCTGTTTTCCATTGCTGCTTCCACTGCACTTATAAGCATTTGTAACATCCAGGCTGTACTATTTTAATGAGATTCTCTATATTACTGTGGGAGAGGTTACCACACGTCACCATCTCCCTGTTGTGTGGACACTTAACAGCATCAAGATCTCAAACATACAGTTATCTTGAATAACTGTGTTTATTTTATTTATATCACCTTGCTTTGTAGTCTTGCTTTCATATTTTAATGTACGTTTTTGCTCTGTTTTTATTTTAAAACAGGTTAAGTTTTAGGTTAGGTGTGTATATTTATTATCATTTACCGCAGTCTCATTGTGCCTTAAACACACATGAAGACCAATTAGATCAATTAAGTAGCCTATCAGATAAGGTTTTTTGGGGCAAATAATTAAATCAAATTATTTTTACATAAACTGTTAATTCCCTAGAAATTGCTCAAATAATTTAACAAGTTACTGATTACTTAGAATTACCACAAAGCCTCCTATGGTTTGAAAAAAAGCCTTCAAGTCCTCAAGCACTTGAGTTTAGATGAAACAATGGGGGGGCTAAATCAGACATTCATGACGTTGAGTAAATGTGTGCTCTACACCACAGCCCAGCTCTATAAACATTGGAGCTCCTCATCAGTTATTTAAATTTAATACATTTTAACAAACCCTTGTCCCTCCTGACTGCAGATTTGTATTGAAGGAAGACAGGAACAGGTTAAAAACACGTGTGAGCCAAAGAATACGTGCTTTTGGTATAAATCAACACAGAAATTATAACATCAGTGGCAGCAACATCAGGCTGCTTGAGGTGCGAAAAAAAGAGCCCCAGTTTTATGCGGTGAGGTACTTGCCACTGTACTTTGTCCACTGGAAGGGCACCCCAGGGGGCGCTTTATCTCATTGTCATGCACATTGGGCCTCCCTAGAGGCCATTTTACCATGTTTTATCAACCATAGGGGCATCCAAAACGGGACTTTAGCAGCGTTTTCTTTTTTACATGGGGGCAGTTGCCCCTTTTTTCACTTAAGTAACAAAAATCACATCCTGTCTCAAAAAGATGCAGAAAAACGAGCCCATGCATTTGTTACGTCTAGGCTGGTTTGTTGCAATTCTCTATCATCAGGCTGCACCAATAAGTCCCTTAAGACTCTCCAGCTTATCCAGAACGCTGCAGCACGTTTACTGACAAGAACCAGGAAGGGGGATCATATTTCTTCAGTATTAGCTTCTCTACACTGGCTCCCTGCAAAATGCAGAATAGAATTTAAAATCCTTCTCCTCACATTCAAAGTGCTCAATGGTCAGGCACCATCATATCTCAAAGAGCTCATAGTACCTTATCACCCTACTAGAGCACTGCGCTCTCAGAATGCAGGGTTCCTTGTAGTTCCTAGTGTCTCTAAAAGTAGAATGGGAGCCAGAGCTTTCAACTATCAAGCTCCTCTTATGTGGAACCAGCTTCCAGTTTGTTTACGGGAGGCAGACACCCTCCTCACATTCAAGAGCAGGCTTAATTCAATTTCAATTCAATTAAATTTTATTTATATAGCGCCATATCATAACAAAGACTTTCCTCTTTGATAAAGCTTATAGCAGGGCTGACTCAGGTGACCCCTGAGCCACCCCTTAGTTATGCTGCTATAAGCCTAGACTGCCGGGAGACTTCTTAGAATGCACTGAGCTCCTCTCTCTCTCTCCATTTGTACACACCCATATCCCATTAATGTTTCTCAGTAATTCACCTTCTTCCCCTAGCTGTGTGCTTCTCTCGTCCCCCTCTCTCTCTCCTTCTAAAGCTTTCTGCAGGTATTTCTGCCTCTAGAGTCTGGATCTGTGGTTGCTCCTGCTGCCCCCATGTTCCTGCTCAACCGCCGTTGTTTCTATTATTGTTACTACTGTATGTTCTACTTCCTCCTTCTCTCTCTCCTGCCCCCCCCCCACACCCTTTTTTAACCGAGGCAGATGACCACCCATCTAGAGCCTGGTTCTGGTTCTGCTCGAGGTTTCTACCTGTTAAAAGGGAGTTTTTAATTGCCATTGTCGCCTAGTGCTGCTCATGGTGGGAACGTTGGTCTCAACCTGCTCCATGCTATAGAGTGCCCTGAGATAACTTATGATATGGCGCTATATAAATAAAATTGAATTGAATTGGATATCGTGACAAAAAGAAATGCTGTCTGCTGAAGGCGCTGGTAGATAACTTTACTGTACCACTGAGCCCAAGAACGAGTGACAGCTAACACAGAAGCTCAAAGCTCTAGCTTTTATATAGTGTTAGGGGAGAGTCATGCTCAGTATAGTGTGACATCGAGCCATGATTTCAGGCCTGCCCAAAACAACCTGAACACAAAATGTTTTACAGTCTATCATGTATATCATGTATATGTTTAGAAACAAATCTCAGAATTTCCTTTACACAAACTTAGAGAGAGAATATTATGAACAATCCTTTCAACATAAAGCTATTTCCAATATATATTCTTTATAATGTATTGGAAATTAAACGAATGCATAGAAAATCAGTCTACTGGCAATGTCTACAAACAACTGAACAACATGTATCTGGTGGAGAATGGGCCTACTTAGTAATTCTATTCCATAGGTCACCATACACATCTCATAGAAACTCCAGGCTGAGATTTGAAGAGGGAACATTCTTGAACTTTAGTGATTTCCCTGCACCTTTTAACCAATCATAGAATCACAACACAACAGATGTGGTGTTGCCAGTAAGTCTCCATCCTTTCTGATGAGATGACCTTAGAGTTGACATCCTGCCTTTCACAAAGAAAACTGTCCAACTCGATTCTGCACCTGCACAAGGTGGAGTGATGATATTGTCAGCTTAATGGGATGGCTGATTGTGTCACAGTAAAAGAGAAAGCAATCCTGCAGTTGATAGCCAGACTGAGCCACAGCCCCCAGCCTAATGAACACATAGGAGGACAGAATAATTCAGACAGCAGAATTCCTTCTCTGAAGACAAAATACTTTTTTTCATTCACAATATGTTCACATTTAACAGTCTGGATATAAAGAACTATAATTTAATTCATGCATTGTGCCTCTGTCACAATGACAGTGCTGTCACAATGATATCTCATCATCATGTAGACTGTGCCTCAAAGCAGAATAATTGTTTTTCCTTTTCCATCACTTATGATAAGGCGCAGCATGCCACTCACTTTGATGGACAGCTGTACTATTATGTGGAAGGCAGGTGTTGCAGAATGTGAAAAATCATGTGTCTTTGTTCCCATTTTATAGGCCAATATACAGCGTATCATATCATGTAATTTGCAGCTGTTATCAATGGTTTGATTCGCTGCACATTTCATACTTCACAAACACAAGTTTAAAATCACGTTATGTTTTTTCTTTGGTTTAAAAAACCCTCACACGCCCCAGAGTTTTACCTCTCACATCCCATAAATTTCAATAAATAGCATAGCTCATTTTTATGTTGTGACACATTGTGTTCTGAATGTTCTGGTTAACCCTGAGATGGTGGCCATTGATGCTCTTACAGATGCATTTCTTCTACTACTTCATTATTTTCATATACTTATAACCAGTGTTGTAGTACTCGAGATTGGTCTTGGTCTTGAGACCGGTCTCGAGTCTTTTATTGGTCTCGGACTCAGGACTCTGGATTTTATTTCAAGACCAGCCAAGACCACAGCTGCGGGGATATTACTAAATTGGCAGTGCATTGTCTGATTTATTTGTTAAAATAATTTCTGTGATTGGATGTAAAACTTCCTGCTTCAAATGCAACCAATAACTTGACTGAACTGTTACTGTTAATGGCTGTCACGCTTCGACACACTCACACACACTCAAAGAAAGTGACTGCGGGAGACAGGAAAAGAAGCTGTGGCTGTCTGAGAGAGGGAGGAATCAAATTTGGCTACCTAAACCACAAAGAGTTCATCTGCAAAACATCATCCAAAAGAAAACACAGCAGTGTGTAAATTCTACAATGTTACGCTTACTGAGACGGCTGGGACCACATCAAACTTTTACTGGCACAAATGAAGCTTCTATACCTGTCTTGGTCTTGGTCTCGACCCTGCAAAGTCTTGGTCTTGTCTTGGTCTCGGTTTAGGTGGTCTTGATTACAACACTGCGTATAACCTACATTCGGATGGGCTCTCCCTAATTTGTGCCGGCCATGTCAGAGAAGTAGCCGATTAAGGCTTCTTATCAGGAAACATAATTTTGTTGTTTGCGATATGTATTAAATTCCCAAGTTAAAATAAAATTAGAAAGATATCAATTCAAAGGCACAATAAATACTAATGAGACAGTGTCCCTTCTTGGACTAGGGCACACAGGCTACCGGTGTGGTGGCTGAGAGGTACAGCTGTGTGCCAATCAACCATAAGGTCATGGGTTTGACCCTGGACTCCCCCGATCACCTCCTCACTTGGAAATTGCTTTGGATAAAAGCGTCTGCTAAATGCCGTAATGTACTATAATCTTCATCTTTTTACCAGACAAGTCATTAAGACCATATTCTTTACAATGATGGCCTTGCAAAAGGCAAGGTCTCTTGAGGGAAGATGGTAGGCACTAAAATAGTCAAAAGTTCAAAAGACATTTCAACACACCCACTACTTACATACAATTACAACAAGCATTACATGTTGACATGCAGTCTAGCACTGTCAGGTCCCGTAAGATCTGAAGTGTCTTGTGTTCATGTGGTCACCATTTCCAGTTTTATTTTGTAGTCTTGTATTCCCATTGTTTCTGGTGTTCTATGTCGTACATGCTTTGCCCTCTAACGGGCTTCGCTATTGGTTTATCCCCTCGAGGCTCCGCCTCGTCACCTGAGTCAAAGTTCAATGTACTCATCCTCTAATCAGGGGGTAGTATCCTCCCCCTATATTACCCCAGTCTGTGCATTGC
>JAVQJL010024960.1:0-13474 GCA_036024295.1 Nannoperca obscura | reverse complement strand
GGTGCAGTCAGGTGCAGTGAGGTGCAGTAAGGTGCAGTCAGGTGCAGTGAGGTGCAGTGAGGTGCAGTGAAGTGCAGTGAGGTGCAGTAAGGTGCAGTAAGGTGCAGTGAGGTGCAGTAAGGTGCAGTGAGGTGCAGTGAGGTGCAGTGAGGTGCAGTCAGGTGCAGTGAGGTGCAGTAAGGTGTAGTAAGGTGCAGTCAGGTGCAGTGAGGTGCAGTGAGGTGCGGTGAGGTGCAGTCAGGTGCAGTAAGGTGCAGTAAGGTGCAGTAAGGTGCAGTCAGGTGCAGTAAGGTGCAGTGAGGTGCAGTGAGGTGCAGTCAGGTGCAGTAAGGTGCAGTAAGGTGCAGTGAGGTGCAGTGAGGCGCAGTAAGGCGCAGTAAGGCGCAGTAAGGCGCAGTAAGGTGCAGTAAGGTGCAGTGAGGTGCAGTAAGGTGCAGTGAGGTGCAGTGAGGTGCAGTGAGGTGCAGTAAGGTGCAGTGAGGTGCAGTGAGGCGCAGTGAGGCGCAGTAAGGCGCAGTAAGGCGCAGTAAGGTGCAATAAGGTGCAGTGAGGTGCAGTAAGGTGCAGTGAGGTGCAGTGAGGTGCAGTGAGGTGCAGTAAGGTGTCGTTGCTCTTAAATCAGTTTTCTCTCGGTGGAGTCCGTCTCAGTCTCAGAGACCATTTTCAACCTGAACTCGTTTTTCTATCTTTTTCCACTTAAATTGAAGGATTCTCACTAAATCCCTCAGTAGCTGCCAACATTGTCAACAGCTTGAAATATCATCCTGGACGCTAAAAGCACATCAAACGGACATTCACTCTGCAGTGACACGTGCACAACTTATATCTCATTTGCAGTTCATCCATGAGCTGGAAGCTGTCATGAATAAGATGTGGTTCATGTTCAGAAGCGAAACAAAACTGTACGTGAGCGGATCACAGGCTCACCTGGCTCACCTTTGAAAAAAGACCTGAAATGAGATGCTTTCGAGGTTGAATTGTGGACTAGACAGCGGAGACGGGCTGCCTGGCGTTAACCATTAATGTGAATAGTGAATCATTGATGACAGTTTGGTCAGAACTGATCAGGTAGTGGAGAACCAAGAAGAAACGTCCAGAGAGAACCTACAGCGTCAAGTTATTTCACATTGTATTCTGTAAGCAGACGTAGTTCTTACTCAAGAAGAAGTAATAGTAATCATTAGAGCTGAAACGAGTAGTCAACAGGAAATCAATCGGATTGGCTCATTTTATCATTCTAAACTGAATCTGGTAGTTGCAGACCTAAACAATTGGGCATAGAAAAATCATCTTTAGTGGAAGAGACAGACTTTTCCCAACAGTTAAAGTGGATCCTTAAACGTTCAGCAGCAGGTCTGAACTCTGCAGAGTTCAAACAAGATTGTGTTGTGACTGGAGAGAATTGCTGCCTGAGGAGGAGCTTTAGCTTGCATTGCATTTCCTCTTTAGAGTCCACATTTAGCTGCAGTATATTTGTGTTAAGTGTATTAAATTTGTGCAATAGCTGAGCACATTTATTTAGTGTGCAAACGGCTTCCCATTGTCCCGTTGCTGATGTTTCTGTTGATAAGTGTACAAAGTCAATGTCTCTTGTTCGGTGGTTTGGTTACTTTAAATATATAGTCCTGCAGGGTTCACCAGGTTCAATTCCAGACTGAATTCAGTGGTTTGTAAGACTTATCCAGAACCTGTAGCTACCCTGCTAATTAGAAAAACATCCCAAAAAAGTACAGTTGCTACTCAAGTACACCACCAACACTTCCTTATGAATATCTCTGGAGGAGTAAACTGCGTCACTGACAGGCCCCACGAAACAGACCTGAGACCTCTCGTTTCACCTTCTGCCTACAAGCTGGAATCCACTTTACTTGTTAATTCACTAATGAGATGTTGTCCGCCCTGCTGCAATTACCCAGACAACATCGGAGCTACTGTACCGTGCAGGCGGCGACTTTTCAGAAGCTGGTAATCAAGCCTCATCAGGTCACTACCTCTGGAATAAGATCTTCCTAATGAGGTCACAGAGAAGTCTGTTGTTTCTCCCTTTCTCTTTCTCTCACGGTCTCTCTTTCTAGTGAGACGTCTTTGATCGTCTCCCAGCAGCCCGCCGCCAAATAAAGCTGCATGGTGCGACAGGTGCAGGACTTGTGGAAGTAATATCTGAAAGAAAGACCGAGGTATTAGTTGGAGGTCTTGGGGTTTTAACTGGCATAAAGACACAAGACCAAGGAGAAATCAGACGACACGTGGCAGTAAGAGCAGCAGGTCAGGGCGGAGGTTTCTCCCGTAGCACAACACTGTTTTGAGACACCACATCCCGAGGACACAGTCTTTCTTTACAGCGTGAACATACCAGCTCTTTTATTCACATTTAAAGAGGATACTGAGTAAGTGAGATAGTGAGAACGATTACGTGATTAGTAGATTATTAGAGTGAAGTTTTGCTTGAAAACTGATTATTAAAATTTTTACCAAAACTCAGTCCCTGTGTCTCCCTGTGTGACTCCACCTGATTATCTTTGGGTGTTAGAGAGTCGATGGGGGAAATTAAGCAATTTGAGGCTTAAGGAAACTATGATGGGCATTTTTCCACTAATCTCTGACATGACATCGACAAACAATTAACAGATCATTCAGGAAAAGAATCTGCAGGTTAATCTGTAAAGAAAACAATCTGTGTGAAACGATACTGTGTTTCATCCCATCACACTGTTGTTACGGCAACACTTTCCCTTTTGTCTCGCGCGTTTGTAAAAAAGTCAATTAGAAACCTGAAAGATCATCTTTCTCCGGGACAAATGTAGCTCATCAGCTTTCACTAATCCCCCACCTCCGGTTATATACCTGATGTTGAAGATATCCGATTTCTGCAAAAAAACATTATTAACTCGGTAGTTCATGTAAAACACGTTCATCGTGAAGTTGTGCTGAGTGTGCTGCATCTTGGTGACTTAAAGACCTGAAACAAGGAAGAAGAAGACGAAGAAGAAGAGGGGGAAACACAGAGGGATACAGGGAGAGAGCAACAAGAGGGTAATACAGAATGAGAGACAGATTGAAAGAGAGAGAGAGAGCGCGGGAGACGATGGAGGGTGAAAGAGCAAAAGAGCAAGAGACAATGAAAGATTAGCTCCTGTACCGACTCAGGCCCGGGACACCGGGTCATTCATTTCACCATGAATCTGTTCTGCACCACCTTCTGGGTGAAGAAGAGTCCGGCGTCCGGTGAAAAGCCCATTCAAATGCACTGTGGAGAATCAAAGTGCTCCATGTTTGAATCAAAGCCAACACCAGGGACCGACACGTTCCCCTGAATCCCCACCAAGCTCAGAGTGGAGACTGTGCAATCATTACGGGGAATTAATGGAAGATCACTGTTGCTGAGAGAGCAGGTACAATTCATATTTAAACAGAAAAAACTAGGCTGTGTTTGCAGTGATCAGAAAACCTGATGCTGTCCAGTGTCGGCGAGATGATGTTAAACAGAGTATCTGTCTTTCCCTCAGGCTTCATTCACATGTGAAGCCTGTACGGGAGAGACTGACTAACATCTGGCAACACATATATACAGAATATACTGGGCAACAAACAAGTCACAAGATTTACCCCTTCCTGTTACAACCGCATCCATCATAGCCCCATATCCTATAGTCTGACCCATAGGGCAACGATCTTTATCTAGCACATTACATCCAGATGATGTCATGCAACACACAGATGCACAGGAAGTGGTCAATTAGTGTATTGAACATTTTAACACTTCGATTTCCATCACAGCTGGAGAGATTTATGTATCCATAATTACATAATCATCTTACTTTCTCGTCCTTGTACTGTAATAATCCTGCAGGTGATTCGTAGTGTGCCGTTGGTTATTAACGTTACATTAGACAAAAAGCAGTCTGTCTGCTGATTATATGCAATTGCACAATCATGCGAAATGATTGTTATGTCGAGATCACAAGACACGTATTGTGGCGATCACAAGGTAATAATTACATGATCATAAGAAGACAAAGCTCGTTATTTTACATTCATAAATAGATTATCCCATGATCATGAGATAACAGGACATTAAAGCTGCACTAAACATTTTTTCTAATAATAAAATGGATTAAATCACTATGTGTAATGGGAAAGTTGTGTTCCCTTCAACTCTTTTAGCTGCTTTTAGCTAATTGTTTTGATGCTGTAGCAGTATGCTACCTGCACAGCAAGACAAACAGCGGAAGGACAAACTTAGCATCTATCATGTGAACAGCTCCTCCTCGCCACGGTCTTTAGTTACACCTCTGCTGACCACTTGTTCTGTACTTCCTCAGGCATCGTGTCCCTGATTTCTCTGGCCGTTCTGTCCTACGAGCGTTACTGCACCATGATGACGCCCACTATAGCGGACGGCAGAGACTACCGCCCGGCGCTGGGAGGAATCTGCTTCTCCTGGCTCTACTCTGTGGCCTGGACTGTACCTCCGCTGCTGGGCTGGAGCAGATACGGGCCCGAGGGTCCCGGCACCACCTGTTCAGTGGACTGGAAGACCCAGACCCCAAACAACATCTCTTACATTGTCTGCCTCTTCATCTTCTGCCTGGTCTTGCCGTTTGGCGTCATCCTCTACTCCTACGGCAAGCTGCTGCACGCCATCAGACAGGTGCGACTGTAAATCCAAATGTTATGTGAGAGAGTTAGTTCCAAAGTGAGAAAATTTGCTTTTGGGAAAAACATAATGCTCATAAATCTCAGAGCACTTAAACGCACTTTCAGGTCCATTTGAGATAAGACACCAGACAGAAAAAGTGTATTTATGAGTTCTTCAGATGCACACCAGCAGTGCGCTCTCTTATCCGTGACCATAACTGATTCGATGTTCAATCAGCGGCTGCGAGAGGAAAGAATATGAGTTCATACATTTCAAAGACTGGAGTTTGAAAGCTGAGAAATGAGGCCATGCATCAGCTGATCTCAACAATCTCCAATCAGGTTTGACATCTCAACAACGAGGTCTATTAAAGCTGCCAACACCAATTTATTCTTTTTGTCTTCTGCTTAGTGCTGTTTCTGACGGCCACTGTGAGATCTTTCTAAAGCGTCTGAAGCCATGTCCTCGCAGAGCGTCATTTACACCTCAGAGCGAGAGCAGCAGGCACAAGAGAGGTTAAGACGTGATCCAATTTTCCATAACATGCATCCTGATACTGCTGCTCAACTGGTAAAAGAATATGTCTGCTCCTGTCAGGGATCCCTAACAGTAAGTTCTCTGCTTACGAAAGCTTCAGTTTGGGAAAACAAGGGGCTTTTTTAAAACTTTAATGTGGCACTTGCATTATGCAAACTCTGGGGATGAAGGGAGGAACATGTAATACTTTTCAAGATGCAGTTTGTGTGTGAGTACACATTATTGTTCAGAAATAAATGTTTGGAATGATCCCTCTCCTTATGTTTTTTGTCCAGTCCAGCAAGTCCAGCATTTCTACTGACTTTTCTTTATGCTCAGTTTGAAAATGCAGATTAAACAGTACTGTGCTTTTGTCGAGTGGACCCGAACGCAGGCACAGACTCAGTAAGTCGATGAATGAGAAGGATTTATTGGAAGAGCTGCGGGGAATGGAGGTGGAATGAGTGGGGAGGTAGCTGGCTGGAACAGCTGGAGCTGGGGGGATGAATCTGGGAGACTGGCGTGGGCTGTGATTGGTAAGATGGTTGAAGAGCAGGCAGGCAGGCAGGCAGGCAGAGAGGCAGGCAGGCAGGCAGGCAGGCAGAGAGGCAGATTATGGTCCACTGTAGTAGAAACAACAATCTGGTGTATGTAATGTAATGTAATGTAATGAAGGGGAACACTAGGAAACATACAAGTATGTCTAGTGGTAACTTTTGTTATGTTGTGACTGTGCTGCAAACCAATTTCCATCTATCTATCGATCGATCGATCTATAGTTGTTTGTGCATAACGAAAGTCTTACTGTGGGAGTTTGCGGAGGAACAAAGTTGAGAAGACCAGTTAAGAGTGGGTCAGGGGACAGGTGAGAGTGGGACCTTCTGGTGGGAGCTGAGAGAAGTCAAAGAGCAGTGTTAGAAAGATGAAAGCAGTGATGAAGGAGTGGGAGTGGAGAGCGGCACAGAGGTTTCGTCCACAGGCCGCTGTTAATGACAGAATGACAGACGGCCGTCTTCACTGAACCTCGAGGCCACAGAGCTTCACCCCCACTGTCGGCTAATCACAGGGGACCAACTCTGTTAGCTGTGTGTGTGTGTGTGTGTGTACCAGTGACTGTAGCAGCGATGACGAGGGCGTGGCCTTCATATTGTTTCTGGTAATGTGTGTGTGTGGGGGGGGGGTTTATTGATTTGAGGAGGTTTTTGATTTGAGGTTTTTTTTAAATATGGGATGGTTGCACTGGGGCTTGAACTGTGTATCTGCATGTTTGTGCGCGTGAGACTGTAGATGGCAGGTGTCTGAACCGTCCTTATTCTTCTCAAAGTGTGTCAGTTTGTTTTAACCCGATGATAAATGATCACTTTTAAAATAATCTATTTCGACACACGCCTCTGTGTTTGGGTTTGTGCGTCACATGCCTTCTCTGAACTTTGTGTGGGGCGATTAGACGTGTTTGTTCGCTGCCATGAACCACACTTAGGCTGTTTGTGTGTGCGTTGATGTGTTGATGCTGTTTGCCCAAAAATGTAATTTGCCACACCATTTGCTGGTTCATGTGCCATGCCTCATTCTGCCATGGCTGCAAGCACACTGAACTTTATTTTGTGTTGCTATTTGTGGCAGGCTCTCGATTAAGGTACATACAAACATAATTAAAAACAGAAAGTGATAGATGGGTTACAAATCCCTCAGTATCTCAAAATAGTGTTCAGAAGGAAGTGGAAAAGAAGATTATATGAGTGGTTGTTGCACCTTCACCTCTTTTCCCTCCCAAGCAGTAATGTTGATTTAATGTGAACATTAAATGGTGCATTTCGTGTTCCTAAGAACCCAAATCAGCTCCTCAAGCACTTTTACTGCTGTTAATCATTTCTAGCCATCGGTCCTCCACTTTGGTCCAGACTGAAATATCTCAACAACTATTTAGTGGATTAACATGAAGTTTTTTGCAGACATTCGAGGTCCTCAGAAGAGGAATCCTGCTGACTTTGGGGACCCCCTGACTTTTATCTAGCGCCACCAACAGGTTAATGTTTGCACTTCAGCCCCACAGCGATGGGGATTTGTGATTTCCCCATTGTCTTTATTTTATAATCATCTAAACTATGATTGGCTATCTGCCTGATCAGAGGTTTGTTGGAACCAACTCTGTGTGCTGTTTCAAGAGGCAGCTGGTAGCGTTAGTGGCGTTTCACTGTAGAACATTAAGAGATTTGGATGTTAGATTTGAAGTTTTGCACAGTTTTGTTCGTATATTTTGTCCACACCGGCTTACTTATTTAAATTGTATTTGTACTTTTGCATGTAGCCTACTTTTAGTGGTACAGTTAAAAGATAAAGTGGGGAAGCTTTATGTTACATTTGTATGTTGTGTTGTGATTGGTAGGTCTACAGAAGCACTGTTTCCTGCACTGTTGAAGAGAGAGATTTACTCTCGAGTTTAGTTAATGCATTTGCTGATTTCCCATCAGTCTTCATGCCAGAATCTAAATTGGGTAATTTTCGCTCACTGGGGACGGGAAGATCTTCTCCATCACAGCTTGAATTCCACTCTGATGCTTTCTGAATGAATCAACTGAGAAACAGAGGGAAACCGAGCCAGATGTAGTGAGAAGTCTCTCAGCGTCCTGCTTCCTGTCGGTGTCGATTAGGATGGGTGGCAGGTGTGTTGATGGATCCTCTTAGAGAAGAAGAGATGGAGGGATGGCTGAGAGAGAAGAGGCCAGTTGAAGAGGGTTTTTTTTGTTTATTAAGCTGACAGCGTACACCCCTCTGTTTGTAACTGCAGAGCCACGGCAGCCTCTCTGTCCTTTTACAAAATACTGCAAGGTTAGGGTTCACGCGTGTTTGTGGATTTGATGCACAGGAGAACTCTGTGAATGTGTGTGTGAATGAGACCAGTCCATTTACCATCTAATGAACTGCTGAGCAAAGTAAACAGAATAAGTGGTGTCACATACTGACGACACTGAGGGAAGGCTGAGAGAGCTGTCTGTGATTTAGTTGCTTGATACAGCTCATTATTTGCAGGGCTGTCAGCGAGCCTGAAGGCAGACAGATAACTGCATCTGTCCCACGTATTAGTGCCTCGGCTCGCTTGGAGCTGCATGTAATTCACAGCCACCGGCGATGCACTTCAGGTTATTAAACTATCATCCAAATGACCAGACTGATAAGTGATGCAACTCATTAAAACAAACCTGTAGCCAGAATCTGAAAACAAGAATCGAGCAGATAACCGCTTCAGTTAATGAGCTGATTACAATCTAATCGTTTTCACAGCTTTGTTATGAGGATGATGATGATTTTATGATGTAATGTGTGAAGATCGTGGGCAAAACTGTTCGTTATCAACAACAAAATACAACTTTCTGTGGAGAAAAGAGAATAGGAAAGGCTCCAGGTGATTGAGGGTGTGTGTTTAATTCTGCTCGGCTGTCTGCGTACTGTACATATGCACGAGAGCGTGTGTGTGTGTGTATGTGTGTACTGTTGTCTCTCAGCAGCCGAGGTGTAAAATTACCTGTGGGGAAGATAATCCCCTGATTACACAACATGCTTTCTGCACACACATAAACTCATTCATACAGTTTTGCCGAATGTAATTAAATCTGTGTGTGTGTGTGTGTGTGTGTGTGTGTTTATACTGTACGGTGAAACCTACACCACAGTACACAAGAAAGAAATTGAGGGGAGAAGCGAGTTTCTTCAGGCTTTCACAGTTTCTCCAGTTTCTCCTCTCGCTGTGAGCTTTTTTACAAATTCATAATCCAAATTTTATAGATATTAAAAACATAACAGCACTTTGCTTAAAATATTTCAGCATTGATGCGCATTACGATACAGTTATTCATCCATCTGCATAGTTTTCTGTCTGAATCATTTCAGCGATATGAGACTAATAGCTCGCATTGAGTGATTACATCTGCATCAGTGATTTTAATAACAACAACAACAGCAGGTTCCTCTGCTTCATTGTAGCTTCCCTTTAGGGTCTGACCAAAAGAGGAAATCAACCACAGTTTTGACCATTTGAAAAATGCAAATCACAAAATAAGTATTTAAATCTTTTAATACATAGTCCAATGTTAACTCCACACTTGAATGTTTCAACAGATTTATTGTGCGTATTGTCAAACAATATATTTCACTACAAGATAAAAGGCTCCAGAGATGACGGCTCCCGCTCCCAAGTAAGCATGAAAACATTTCAAATAACTACCGGTCAAGTTAATTCAGGGGGAATACTGTGACAACGCTGCCCTGTAAGTTAGTTAACGGTAGCTTGTGTTGTATTTACAGCGAGCCTAAAACATTACAGGTCCTCAGGAGTTATTAGAGCAATTGAGAAAAGTGACATTGCTCTGTTGCACCCTGCCACATGTTCGAAGAAGATTCAAGATTTTGGGGGGCGAACATTTGCAGTCAGCCTGGATGTTGAGCTGTATGCACCACACGACTCCCTAAAAACAGCTCAACAGCTGTTCTGACACTATAAATATCTGTAATCTCTGCCATGTTTCAGGACTCGTTTGCAGCTCCTGTTTAAGGTATAGACTTAAGATTCAGGGTGGACTTTCAGCCTTTTCTCCTGCACAGAACTGTGCAAATTTTGTCTCCTCTGCCCTTCCCTTCAGTTTGATGGACAATCCGGCCATAGTCTTTCCACCTATGCAGGTCTTTCTCCTGAGGCGTAGACTGCTTTTCTAATTTGTTTTGTTTTGGACGAGTGCGTATGGAGACTGAATTAGAAATTTGCCCTTGGTATGACAACCTCAAATAAGATGTTACTTTGAAGAACTGTTCAAACTATAGTTTAAAGGATGTTTTAAGTCACAAGATAGGTTTGGTAATGACAACTTGTCTCATATTTAATGAAATAGTAAGATGAGAAGATTGATGCTACACTCGTCTGTAAGGTGAACCTGAAGCTAGTTAGCAGTTAGCTTAGCTTAGTATGAAACTGAGCAAAATCCAAAGGTTTAAAAAGTCTGTGCAACCAAACAGCTCCTAATTAACATGTTATGTCTTGTTTGTTTAATCTGTGCTAAGCTAAAATAAACTAATCCATCATGTGACAGCGTTCTGTCTATTATTAGCCTGACACTGTTGCGTGTTACGTTTTTGGAAGAGTGACTCCGGGCAGTTGGTGCAGAAGCCTAAAATATTCGTATGACACCCTCGACTGCGGATACAGCATCCATCACCAGGACTGAGAGGGGGCACCGGCTGACATGGAAGAGATGATTTAGTTAAAATCGTTCAAAAGGTGAAAACTCAAGATTGAGACCTTGAGGAAAAGCTGGTTTTTGGGCCAATTTCCAGGCAATTTGTTTAAATGAATTCGTCTGTATGTGTATGAGTATCAACATGCAGAGACGTCAGATCGGAATCCATCACAGCAACACCTTTTGTCACCTTTCATTTCTGTCAGTTACAATCACGTCTTGTAGTAATCAAGTCAAGAGACTCCTCCTTGTGCGTTTGAGAATTCTCAGACCAAATAGTGTTTTAATGCCAGAAATGACCAAATTCACAGTGTCGTTCTCATGATGTCCAGGTTTGCTTGTTTGATAGTGTCACAGCACAGATAACACTGGTAAAATGATCTAATGAGCACCTAATTGAATTACCTCTAAACCTTGTGGCTGTACGAACTGGCCATGGTGGCCACTGTCCTCGTCTCGTGTCGCTTTGGTTCAGTTCATTTAAGTTAACAAATAAATGCAAATTAAGATAAACTACTGCAAAATCAGCAATGAGGAATATAATTCATTGGCGTCTGCCCACTGACTGGCTGATACTAGATTAGGCCTGCCTTTTTGAAGTTTGCCAGCCATTTAAAATGACAAATGAATAACTTTAGATTTCTTTCTGACAGCGTAGTTTGTTGATGTAAGTAATCACTGACTGCAGCTGTTCTTGAATATGAGAATGTCCTTGAACTACCTGCACTGCCATTAAGTAGGAAGAAGTTTTCAAAATGAATGGAAAACAACGGTTACCTGCGGAGGAGGGAAGTCAGTCTAAGAACTTTTTCTTTAGAAACTGGTTAACAGTAAGGTAAAGTGCAATTTATAGAAAAATCCCAAACCACCATAATGACCTTTTAAACTGATGAATAGCTAGCAACAATAGCTTTGAGGCCAAAGTATTGAGTTAGTAAGAAAGATTAATATTAAAGTCAATGCCAGAGACACGCACATACATTAACACAGCTTTAAATTACACTTTGCATGAAAAATGAGTATTCATGTGTAAGCAGCAAATTGCATCTGATATTTGATGACTGTTTAAGCAGCCACTTGCCTCAGAAGAGAGCTGGCATCAGCGGCGCTTGATATGTCTCTTCTCATACTGCAGAGTTTGTCACTGATGCATTAATCCAAATTATAAACTCTGTCTGAATCTTTCTCCTTCTGCCTCTCCCTGACTCTCTCGTCTGTTTATTTTAGATTTTCAAATGATGATGCCCTATTTATGAATATTTAAGAGTTTCTTAATGCAATATTTATGTTGGCAGAAGAGCACGTGATGTTGGGTTTAAATGTCACTTGGGCTTTTGCAGCTCCAGGAAATGAAAAATGTAATAGATTCAGTTCTGTCGATGCTGTTGTGAGGGACCTTTCTGTCTGGCGCTTGGTAATAACAAGCATGCGTTTCTGGCAGAAGCAGACTTTGGCAACTTGTGCCTTTCTGGGAATCTGTCGCATTTTAGTGTTGCTGCAGTGTTAAATACATTGCCTGTCCGAGGAAACTTTCCTGACGGACGAGTTAGAGGAAGTACTGAGCCACGGCTTTAAACTTTATGCTGTTACACTGTTTTATCCAGGAAAATGTTGGTTTGAGTCACGGCACCGACGCAGTTTTCTTCCCTGCCAGGTCCGCAGCGTGAGTACGGCGGTGACGCGTCGCAGAGAGCAGCGTGTGCTGGTGATGGTCGTCACAATGGTTGTGTGCTACCTGGTCTGCTGGCTGCCTTATGGCGTGGCAGCTCTGCTCGCCACCTTCGGCCCCCGTGACCTTTTGACCCCGGCGGCGAGCATCACGCCGTCACTGCTGGCCAAGTTCTCCACCGTCATCAACCCTTTTATCTACATATTCATGAACAAACAGGTGAGTTATCGCTCTTCTTCTTGGTTTCTTCTTCTTCCTCCTCTATAACTATCACTTACCAAAGGTTTTGGAGTTGGTCCAGTAGGTCGCCTCAGCTGGTGTCAGCGGACATGTCACTCAAGGAAAAGCCTCTGAAATCTTGCGAGAGCTTGAGTTGTTGCGGGAAGACAAAAGGGTCTTACTCTTTAACATAACGGTCTGTTTCTGTAGGGATCCTTTCCATAATGTTGTCAGACACTTCGAAAAACAGCCCGTCAGTTGCAAAAACAAAGAAATTGTCCGTGGCAGCCTGTTCGCGGATGCCTGCGGAGGAGATCTACTGGACCAGTTCCACAACTTTGGGTAAGTATTGGTCAGTTAGACCTGAAGATTTGTAAAAACAGGGGCCAGGTTAGATATATGAGATTCACACCCAGGGGAGGTTAATGTGGGTGCGAGCAGACCTCCACTCTCCATCTGCTGGCTCCTCATTTACACCTCCAGAGCGAAACACACACACGCTCCCACATCCAGCTAAACCACACGTGCAAACGCACAGATACAAGGCCAGGGTGCGACATTACATTAAGGGTGTCAAAGCCATGACAGCATCAACACATTATAACCCCTCAACACACACACACACACACACACACACACACATCATTGACATTCAGGAACACTAGTGAAGTAACCACTGGTCTTCCTGATTGACAGCAGATCAAACTTCCAGGTGCTTTGTTCAATAAATCCTTACCAGAGTTGTTAGTAGATGATTATAATAACAGTAAAGGAACACGAGCGTCACAGAGAGGGTGGCTCGTGCATCCACCTCTCGTTCCCTCCATCCGACCTTGGCGTCTCAACTCGGATAGAAGCTTGTCTTGCAGACATCTCCGGCTGGATGAACGTACATCATCTCCAGCTGAACCTCGCTAAGACAGAACTCCTCGTCATCCCTGCTTCTCCATCCATCTCCCATGACCTCTCCTTCACCCTGGACTCCACGACGGTCGTTCCATCTCCCTCGGCCCAGGAGTCTTGGGGTCATCATCGACAACACGCTCACCCTCTCCGACCACATTCCTGCAGTCTCCCGATCGTGTAGATTCACCCTCTACAACATTCGGAAGATTAGGAGATACCTGTCGGAGCACTCGACCCAGCTGCTGGTCCAGGCTCTTGTGCTCTGCAAGCTGGACTACTGCAACTCGCTCCTGGCCG
>JAVQJL010024958.1:0-20076 GCA_036024295.1 Nannoperca obscura | reverse complement strand
TGTGTGTGTGTGTGTGTGTGTGTGTGTGTGTGTGTGTGTGTGTGTGTGTGTGTGTGTGTGTGTGTGTGTGTGTGTGTGTGTGTGTGTGTGTGTGCGGCAGGGTGCAGCATAAAAGAGACAACACAGCCTCATCAAGTGGTCGGCTAAAAGAAATCGAAGAGGAGGAGGAGGGTGACAGATAAGAGGAGTAAAAAGGAGGGCAGATTGAAACGGGGGGGGGGGAGAAACTGTTGCAGGAGAGGAGGAAAGTGAAAGAAAGAGAGAAACAGGGTTAAGAGAGGGTGGTTACAGAGAAAGAAAGCTCGGCATGACACATTCAGAGGAGAGTGTGTGTGTGTGTGTGTGTGTGTGTGTGTGTGTGTGTGTGTGTGAGACTCCCACACTCCCCCATCTGCTGTGGGTAATTGCAGTCGCAGTGTTTCTCTGCCGCAGTCGAGATGAGACCCAACGTCCTGGTCAGAGATGAAGAGAGAGAGAGAGGATGAAGAAGAACATCCTCGTTGTGAGACATTTCAGAATCAGTATCGTTGACTTGGTTGTCATGGTTACATCAATAACCACATGGTCAAGGGTAGGGAACAGTTGCGGTCATGGTTAAAAGAACCCAGCTCCAACTGTTGGTTGGAAACAACTTCCTGCTTCCTCCGAGTCCCGTTTTGGGGCTTTTGTTTAAAACATCTGATGCTGTCGTGATGCGTAAAGACGTGCGTGTTCGAGTGGCTCGGTCACTTATTTCTCTTTTTTGACAGGGGTATTACGTATTTAGGAAATAAAGCAGAGTGAGAGGTCCGAAGCTGACTTCTGGTGCTGTAGTTTGGGATCAGAACAGATTTCTGTCTCTCTCTCCTTCATCATTACCTCGTCTTTGATTGTCCTGTCACAGCATTCATGAAATATAAATGTGGAAGCTAGCAGGAAGTAGATCACAGCCTCTTTAACTATAGATATGATGGGGGGGGGGGGGGGGGTGAAGAGATGAGACGGAGAAACACAACGAGATGTTTGAAGGCGGCTGATGCTTTTTGAAATCTTAAAATGCTGAGTAAAGCTTTATATGACAGACGTTTCAGACATGAAAAGAAGAGGAAAAAGAGGACGGAATTCAAAGAGTTCAGTCTAACTGAGCCAAGAGGGAACTCCCAAAGTTCCCTGATGAGATAAAAGGAAAGTCTGTGTTTATCTGCACAGATAAACTGTCCGGTTGATCAGATTAGAAATCATCCATGTGTCCCAAGTGCATCATTGTGCGGAGATGAAACATTTTACACCAAGTTTTGCATTATTATGAGATATTTTCTGATACTTGTATGACTCTGAGTGGATTTTCTCATCTTAGTGGATAAGATACTATGTGATTGTTGTGCTTTTATTTTATTGTATGTATTTGTAAGGGACCGTGAGCAATATTAAACTGTTAAAAACGTTAAAAGCAAGGGAAGGTGTGCAGTGCTGGGTAGCTTTTTTAGCAAAATCTTTCATTTTGTGTTAATTAGTTTTTGTTTAACTGAAAATGCTGAGTGAAAATACAATCAGAATCTGTTTTATTGCCAAGTTTGCGTTGGTATATTTCTGCAAAATTAAGCATAACATTATATATATATGAAATAAAGAGCAAGTACTGTAAAAAAATAAGTTAAAAAAAGTAAGCCAAGAATACAGATCGGTATCCAAATCACGCATCACTTGTCAGATGAGTGGACAAAGAAAACCCTGAGTGTTGTTTTAAAATAGAACCAGGGTCCTTTTCGTTATTCAAGTGAGTCCAAGTGAGAAATGTCTGTTGCATCCCAGATTAGATGTGTGTGCCACCAACAGAAGACGTGAACTTGCTGTCTGACTAATGCTGCTTTCTTGCTTTTTTCTCCCCCTCCTCCTTTTTTCCTCTGACAATCCCGTCTGTCTGTATTTTCTTCAACAATGTAATCTTTTCCCCTAAATTTGTCCTTTTTCTTGCTCATTTTGTCCTTTCTGCCTTCCTGTTTCTGCTTTTCTTCCACCGTCTCTCCATTTGTCCTTTGTCGTCTCTTTGTCTCCTTTCTTTTTGGACTTGCTCTTCTCTCACCTTGTGGAGCATCGCCTGCAAATGTCACTTCTCTCCCATCTCTTCCTCCCTTCCTCCTTCCTCCTTTTCTCTTCTCCCCTCCACACCTTTTCCTTCTCCTCCCCCTCCCCCTCAATATCTTTCCATCCTTTTCTTCTCCACCTCTACACAATCTCTTTATTTCTTTCCTCTCTGTTACCACGCCACTCTCTCTCCCCACACCATGTTTATTTTCCTCCACCTTTCTCTCATCTTCTTTTCCACATCCTCTCCTCCCCTCCTACCTCTCCATCTTTCCGACGCCCAGCAGTAAGTACCGGCCTACATCGGAGCAGCACAATGATAATTTCTCGCTGTCCACCATCGCTGAGGGCTCCCACCCAAATGTAAGGAAACTGTGCGACACCCCTCCTAACGTCCCTCATGCCCGTGCATTGGCTTACTATGATAACATTATCTGTCAGGTAACGTGGTTCTCGCCTCTCTCTCTCTCACCCCTTTTTCTGCATCTCCCCTGCAAATCCTGCCCGGGTCCCTTGACCCCCCCCCCCCCCCCCCCCCCCCCGCCGCCCCCCCCCCCCCGGGCACCCCCCCCCCCCGGGGCGGGGCCTATGATCGAGTACGAGTATGATCTAACAGAGTTACAAGCCTGGAATACACAGTGGAAAGTGGACCTCACCTTCCCCGTTGACGCCCCTCCTCTCTCCGGGACAGTCTCTGGGGACCAGCGGCTCACAGCGCCGGTGGCAGTTAAACCTGCAGTCTGACAAAGTGTGGGGGGGGGGGCAGCAGCAGGTAGAAACACAGTAAGGAGGATTTTTATACATGTAAAGAAAAATAGAAAATGCTAATGAATTTTGAAATGTTTTCAAAATATAAATTCCAATTTATGTTTCTAAACATGTAAATCCACAAATGGCTCGTCGAAGTCAAAGTGCTGCTGGGACAGAGCCCTGAAGCGTCCACAGCAGAGTCTGAACGTATTATGACTTTTGCTGCTCAGCTCTTGAGAATGACACGAAGTCCTGCCGCCCTCTCACCTGTGCACTGCAGCCCCTGTCTGAAGAGGCCTTTGAGCAGCCGGTGGCAGTACTGGCACACGGTGGGTTTGGTGTAGCTGTGGATGTGGAAGGTGTGAGGGACCTGGGCCCTGCTCTTGTCACCGTACCCGATTCCCAGCCAGACCGGGGGCTCCACCCAGGACGGAGGCCTGGATGAGGGCTTGGACATGCTGATCTGGTGAAGGAGGGATGGCGAGAGACGTCAGGAGCTCAGGTCATCTCACATTACTTGAAATACACATATTTTTTTCTCTCTCTCTCTCTCGCTCTCTCTCTCTCTCTCACCTCCTCCAGGCTGCCTCCTGCCTGATTGGACAGGGAGTGTGTGCGTGGTCGTCGGGGAGGAAACAGGGACAGGCTGGTGCTGACCTGACGCCGTACTCGACTGCAGTCGTTGGGCAACAGGAAAGCACAACGTTTGTGAAAGTCTAGTCCACAACCTGGAGACGGGGGGGGGGGGGAGAGACTGTCAACAGCTGCACATTTTACTTTAGATAATCTTATTTTACATGATCTACATTACAGATATGACTTACCGTCGCATTTTAACCCCTGTCGAACGAGGCCCCACAGCATTTCTCCACAGTGGTGGCAGAACGTGGGAGTCCGGTACGACTGGACCACCAGGGAGTGTGGACGGGTCCTCATCTCGGTCACGGACGCCGATTCTGAGCCACGTTCAAATAAAGAGAGGAGGTGTGAAGTGGTTTTACACACGGCAACAGAGCGATACTGTGTCGCTATGTTTCCTGACGTGACCCTGTGCTCTTCCACCAACAGAAACACGAAGTAAGCCTTTGTTTGACCTCTGACCTGCGATGATGACCTCGATGAGGTCTCCGTCCTGCAGCTCGTCTCGCTCCGTCAGGCGCTGCAGCAGCGGCTCTGACGAGGGTTGATGTCTGAACAGCAGGAACTTCTCCCCGATGCCCACCACGCTGCAGTCTGGAGCCTGAAAACAAACAAACAACTTCATTACTTATTCAGCCCACAAACATTTATATAATTCTGAATTGCTTTTCTCTAATGCCAACATTTCCATGCAAGCTTTGGTCTTTGAACCTGTACAGAAATACAGCGTTTAAGAAACCTGGTGCAAGCAAAGCAAACGGGACGTCCAGGAGGCTCCACTGTGGATATTTCAGTGGATTAAAAGACTAATGTGTCGACGTGTGCACCTGCTCTGGATGGAGTTTAAATGCTCAGTGAAGCCCAACATTTAGAGACAGAAACAGACTTTCTGTAAAACAATCCATTTTTATCAGCTCGAAGCGTGACCTAGTTTAACAGAAAGTCTGTGCTCAGCAGATAAAGATGATACGATCTGAAACATGAAGAAAACCTTCGATCTGTCAGTCGCCAGCAGCCTTCGCTGGATTCATGTGCACGAGGCGGAGAAATACGATACTGCAACACAACGTGCTGCACGGCTGAGGAACGCTTCTCAGGGTTCTGCTGGTGCACGGAGCGGACAGAAAACAATGTAAAGCAAAATGCAAAATCTACCATAAAGTGACATTAACCTCAGGCAACTCCGGTTGAGCTCATTTGAATGTTTAAAGGAATATGAAGTACACAATCATATGAAAAGGACATTTCCCTGAGAGCCTAAAAGACTGATGTTAGAACTGGAGCTGCAGGGTTTCCTCCCAGCAGTCAGTATGTGGCAGCTCACTGCTGGTGTGTGTGAGGCAGACCACGTGTGTGTGTGTGCGTGTGTGTGTGTGGCTGTGGTTGGAAAGTTTGCAGTGCTGTTGGCGACCACACAGTGAGGCAGTGTGAAGACAGACCAGCTGACACAAAGACCAGCACCTGCAATTCATCTTTATTTCACCTCAGCTCAAGTTTCAGAGTAGATTCACGTTTTCACCTCATTCATCCTGTTTTTGTCTTTTGACCCAACTCTTTTATAACGTGACGTTCAGTGACAGCTTGTGGAAAAGAGGGTTATGTAACATTTAGACACCGATTTCTTTTCATAATTGACCAAAATCCTGAGTCAGATTGTGTCACACACATGAAGACACCCACAAACTTCCAGAGCTGGTTTAAAATCTCACATTTTGACCTGGTTTCTGAAACGCTACTATAAACCAGACGTGCCAGTAAACGGGATGCTCTACATCATCCTAAACTCTGCATCAGTCACCGGTGCAGTAACGAGGTGGTTTCTCAAAAGCCGCATTTTAAATGCTCACCTACACAGTCCTCCGCGCACACGGTGACCTTTCACAGTCCACTTCCTGACAGTTCTGAGAGGCTCGAGACGTCAACTGAACATTTTCCAAGTGGGACTGTGTGAAGGGTTTAAGCAGACTGTCTGCTACTTTTATTATCCATTTCTTGTTACTAAAACTGGTTGTTAGCACCTTATTTGCTCACTTTGCTGCATGTGGATTTTTACCTGCAGCTCACGTGCAGCTACCGTTTTAACCAAAGAGTGTTACTTTTAAACACATCTAATTTGTTTTATCTTACAATAGCGAGATAAAGATTAACGTAAGCGTGACTGTTTGTCTCCAGTATGGGTCAGACTCCAAAGCCACTGGATCCTTGACCTCCCCGGCCTCCTGAATCCCCACTTCTGTCAAACCCGGCGGCGCGAGGCTCTGATTACCTTGCGCTCAATGATCTCCACAGCCAGCCTCTTGGCATGGCGATAGCTCAGGTTGCCAGCGGGGACTCGGACCACCTCCCTGAACAGGCCCAGCTGGAACTGGACCAGCGCTGCCGGACCGCTGGTGCCGGAGGGGGTCGCTGCGGACATGGAGGAAGATCCTGAGGCAAGACGGGAGAAGTTTAGGGATTATTACAGCCACGAAGAAACACCAAGGGAGGAGAGCGCAGAAAAAGCTGAGATTCTCATTAGTTACTCTGATTAGATATTTGGTTAAGTGTCACAGTCAGTATCTAAAACAGCTGCATCTAAAAAGAGTTGGCATGAAACCTTGCGATTAAGTGATGAACACTGACGGGTGGAGAAAACATACAGTAATCTATTATCTATACTATAATCAGGGCATCACTGAGCTACATGGAGTCACACTGAATTAAACATCTCAACATCCTTAATGTTAAAGTGAGCTTACTTTCTCTCTCCGATCTTTCACCTCAAACGCAGGACGCTGCAGAACCCGATCAGTCTTGTGCTTGTGTTGCTCCTCGACATGAAGCGGCGGGTCTGGTTTCCCTTTTGTGGGGCTCGGCTGCCGATGAGACAGGAAGTTACAGAGAGAGACTCGCCTCTAAATAAGCTGTGACAGTACAGCAGTATGGTTAACACTACCCGGGCTGTGAGAACACACACACACACACACACACACACACACACACTTTGATATGGTCAAAAAACAAAACCTAAAGACAGTTTCCGGCGGTGGGGACGTGGAGGAAAACGTACGAGACACAGAATCAGTTTGAAAAGTGGAGTTTGTATTTATTGAACCTTTGATAAAATACACATCAGCTTGGCCCCTTCACAATAACATCCATCAAACCGTCAGCAATACAGGAGCCGAGATTAAGAGCCCCCCCCCCACACACACACATATACAAGACCCCCGCACCCTCAACATGACAGTTCATCAGACTTCTCCTTCAAGCTTTGGATCAAACGCTTCCTCAGCAAGCGAAGCCGTTTTCTTGTTGACTGATGAAAGTAAAGACGTTTCCAGAACAGCAGCAACAAGTGACGGATTAATACAGCGAGAGAGTTCGTGTTATAGTTTGAGGAACCCACAGTCAGCTAAAAGTGGTTTCTAGAACCTTTGTTTGTTTTTTTTGAGAACTACAAATTGTGTTACATGAACTCTTGTACACAGCTACGTGATGTTGAGAACTTCCCCATGATTCTTATGTGAACAAGTGGCAAACAGGAAACCTACATACAAAAGGTAGTATATACGGATCATTCTGTACATTATTTGCTGCGACACTTAAAGCACTTTGCATTATTTCTTTTTAAACTCCTTCCTGCTTAAAAACACACTTCCTCTCCTCCTCCTTTCCTTCATGCATGTTTTTCTTCGCCACCTCGCACGTTCAGCACAATCAGAAGCCGACAGAATCATTTGCACTTTTCTTTTTTTTAACTCAGCACTGCGACATCAACAGAAAAGGTGATTTGAAGAAGGGTCGACTTCAGGTTATTTACGGCATGTGGTGATGGGGTGCATGCACCATCGCGGACACGATGCTGCAACAACAAACCCGCGTCTCACCGCGTTTCAAATCAAACTCGGGTCGTCAGGAATTCACCTTTTTTTGGCTTCCTTCTATTAGAAACTTTAACAGCAAGGTGGAGGAAATAAGCAAAAACATTTCTTGCCAATCTGATCAGTTGAGGACGTTGCTGAGCCTGATTCGGACTTGACATAATAAGACGTGTACATTCTGAGGACAGTTCTCTTGGTATTGGTCTTAGTTTGGTGGAGCAAACAGCGCAACGAAAAATAAAAAGAAGAAATCCAGAGTAACAATCGACAGAATATTTAACATTCAAATGAGCAGTTTTCAGAACCTTCAACATAAAAGTTCGGAGCCAAAACAGCAAAACGCACGACAACAAAACTAAATACATATCATTGAGGATGGACGGTCATCAGTCCGATTTCTTCTTCTTGATTACGACTGAGGAAGTCCATCCCAGTCTGACGATTGTTTTGTACAAAATGACACATTCAGCAACAGGAACGGAGGGAAAAAAACCAAACAGATAAAAAGAAGACTCCCGTTAGTGAAAGTAAACTGTAGATGATGCATCAGCTTTCCACCCACAGTTAAAACTAGTTACTCATTTTGAAATGAGGGTTGCTTCTGCCTCGAATATCCCGGTTTAATGATTGTAAACAAATTAGATTTAAATATCTTTCACAGCATTTGGGGAAAAGGTACCTGAAAGTACTGATTACTGTTTAATTCGCCTTCCTGTTGCACCACATAGGCAGCACTTAGGAAGGTTCAAGAGAAATGATTGAGGTTTATTCGTCAGTTTACTTTCAAGTGAACTTTCTGGTCCGACTGTTGTGGAAACGTGGACACTATACAGTACTGTCCCGCTCACAGTGCGTCATCAGCAGCACGTTTCAGTGACTGAGGTACATGTTTCAGCATTTTTGATGTCACCTCCGTCACCCCCTCTCTTCCTTTCCAGTCATTCCCCGTCAGATGAGTAGTATTTTCTCCAACCGAGACCCTCGTTAACCCGACAACGTGTAAACAAAGAAAACAAGGTGCACTATACACAAAGAATGAAATACCAAATAATTTAAAACTGTATATACATAAAAAAGGCAAAACGTGAGGTTAAATGGTTAGTGCTAATGTTTTCTGAAGAGTGCTCGTATTCTCTCTATGCCTCTGCTTTCTCTGATGAAGTCGAAGCAGATCGTACCATTTCTACCGTCTGATATGCGTCGGATGGGCGGTTAGTTTCATGCTACTGGTGAATTCTCCAGTGCTTCTCTCTGGACGTGTCTGCACGTGAGAGTAGACAGAAAGACACGGACTCGCCACGATGTGGACACGATGCTTTGCTACGGGCTACGAGTGGAAACGCGCGAGGCGTTCAGGTGCAGACATTCCACTTTCTAGTAAGCAGCATGCTGATTAATGTGTATCTAAATATTCTTTTGGATTGAGGGCAGCGGTTTGTACAGCGAGGCGGCGGCTGGATGACGTTTAGTGCGGTGATGCTTTTCTCTCTCGGTGTTCTTTAAAAAATATGCTGCAGGTGCAAGTGTTGGATCTCGCTTTGAACGTGTTTGTTTGATCAAACCAAGCTGCGAACAGCCTCTCCCCGTCGGGCCGCTCCGCGTCGCCGTAGCCCCGCCTTTGTCTAGCCAATCAGGGAGCTGCGTCTGGATAGGTCCACGTTGCTGGCGCTGAGTCCCCTGCAGTCCGAGAATCCGGAGTTGGCGTCCTGAAAAACAGACCAGTTAATGTTTAAACCACTTCTCTGTGGGTGCATTAGGGAGCAAATCAACAAGCTTCACTATTTCCCATTTCTTTTTTATTTTGTAAACAGCTTGTCCGTTTAAATCCTGGAAACTTCCAATCAGGTGCGATGAACACATGAACGACGCGTACCTGCGTGGTCTCCTCGGTGCTCTTGTTGAGGAAGTTGAGGGAGCTCGCTCTCTTCATTCTGAGCAAAACACAAATCCAACAAACAATGAGCCTCGAAAACCACGAACAACTCATGAACAGCACATCAGTATGTTGCATTCATCATGTGACTCACACTGAAGCCATTTATACAAAACATACAGTCTTTTTGTTCTTCGCAGGCACCATTTACTCATTGTCCTTAGATTATCACAGAAAAGCATCTAGAACCCAGAATGTTTAATGGACGTCAGAGACTGTTAATTAATGGAAAAATGATGTGAAGTGAACATTAATGGACAACCTCAAACCTGACCCCACACACACACACACACTCACACACACACGCACACACCCAGGGTTGCGGGGCTCTTGTGGTCCGCTCCCCTGCAGCTTCTTCACCAGCATCTCGCTGCTCCTTCTCAGGGCGTCGCGGATCTTCCCGAAGGAGCCGCTGCGACGCAGAGAGCCGTTACCGTCCTGAGAGATGAAACACAAAACACAGTCAGCATTTACTGGACATTAAATATTGAGGCTCGTCAGACCTCCTGTTTCTGCCTCTAATCGCAGCTCTGAGATCAGCGATGACCTGATCCACTCATAAATACTGTCGTTAGTGTTGAGATGAACTGGTTTCCACGAACACACCCCGTTCCACTCAGCGGAGTCGTCGCCCTCGCTCTCCCCCCGCTGTCCCCCGTTGATTCCTTCCCTGCTGTGTCGCCTGTCTCCCCCTCCAGCCCCCCCGTCCTTCAGCAGCTCCACCACCTTGCTCTGGTTAATGGCATCAATGCCCTGAGAGGGAGAACAACAGAGATGGCAGAGGAGTGATTAAAAAGAAAATATTACAGCTTTTTAAATAGCTCACGCAGCACGTGTAGACGTTTTACTACAGTGTGCACCCACTAGCTTCATTTGACATCGTTAACGGGCTACTAAATCACAGCTGGAACGCCTGTTGAACTAATAAGGCTGTTGAAAAGAGCCCAATCTAATGCCAATAATTCAACCAATCACGCAGCAGCACCTGTTTACGTGACTTGCTGGCGCACTCCTCCAGCGTCTCCGCAGCTTCCAGTTTGCCTTGACGACGGTACAAGGCTCCCAAGCTCTTGAGGGTTGTGTTCACTGTGGGGCTGCAAGATAAAACCCAGCAGTTCACCTTCAGTGAACCAAAGATGAATGGAGCCATATGATGGTTTGGGGGTTTTTGCAGCAGTAATAAAGCAGTACTGTAATACATAACCAAGGTTAAACTAATACAGCAGCTTGCAGAGATCCTTTTATTAGAATTGGATGTTGGCCAGTGGGCATTTTTTCAAAGTCAAACTGAATAGAGGTGAGAACAAAATGAACTCATGATGCTTTAAAACCCAGCGTGACTTTTACCATCGGAAGTTTAAACCTGAGAAAATGGCAGACTTGTTCCACGGTGGCATCCTTCAGTTTGTACAGAATTATTATTTTATTTATTTATTTTTAAAATGGTCTCCCAGGTTACCCTGTAGTATTAAAAAGGCAGTGACGACATTTAAATGATCACTTTTACGGATTTCATTTGCGGTTACAGTGGATTTAAATGTGACTCACCTGTCCACCTTGCAGGCCTTATACCAGCTTCCATACTCCACATATGGGCCAGAGTCCTTGCGCTTGCCCTGAGAGAGAGAGAGAGAGAGAGTAAAATGAAAAGAGGCGGGAGCAGCCAAGTATGAAACATTATCCTTTTTAAAAGCGCCCATTAAAAATGTCCGTTCATTTGTCTGCTGCCCTCCATCGTCCAGTGTAGACGGTCAAACTGAATCACTGACCTTGCTCTCCTCTCGCTCCTCTGCGTGCATCCAGATCGGCTTGTTGTCATCTGAAAAATGTTCATATACACAACAACAATATTGTGAGGGGACAACAGCGCCGGGAAGAAGTTGCAGCAGAAACCAAACAAACAAACGAATGAATTGCCCAGAAATTAATTAATTCATTCATGTTGTTAAATTCATCCTTGTTGTTGTTCATTCAACAACAACAACAACAACAACAACAAGGACCCTGTTTGCAAGCTTAAAAAGGGTTCTCAGCAATATCAACAGGACAGTCGTGCATATTTTCATATATATTTGGAAATAGTTTTGAGCACTTCCTGGCCTACACATACAAGCCTGCTTCACATGAGCCAGTACCAGTACAGCCTGCACTTTAATGACTGTGTCCACTTCATGGTGGCTCAGCAGGTTGAACGCCGGCTCTACTCACTGTTGACAGATCCAAACTCCTTCTCGTGAGCCCGGGTCAGGATCTCTTTGTACAGAGCCTCGGCGTCCTTGAACTTCCCCTGCTTCAGGTAGCACGTGGCCTGAGGAGAAGCAACACGGGCTTGCTTTTATTAGTGGGTCTAAACTGGAAACGCTTTAAAAAAAATATAAGAATCTTTGAAACAGAAACACGGCGTCACAGGTTAAGATTAAAGAGCAGGAAACACGTACAGCGCAGAAACAAACGTTCACGCTTCAGTTGAGTGAAATAGTTTTATTCTCTTCTATCGTGCAGTATCCTAACAGTCCTCACCAGGTTATTTTTGGTCTTGGCCACGTTGGGGTCATCGGCTCCCAGTTTGGACTCGTAGATCTCCAGGGCTCGTCTGTAGTAGTACTCCACCTCGTCGTACTTGCCCTGGTTCTGGCACAGCAGGGCCAAGTTGTTCAGCTGCTTGGCCACGTCTGGGTGGTACTTCCCCAACACCTGAAGACAAATCCCTCTGCATGACCACGTGTCCTTTATTTAAGTAGATTTGGTGTTTGTTCACATCCACATCATGCGTGTAGAAAACATGTTCTACATTAAGTTACCTTCTCTCTGATCTCCAGCGCTCTCTTGCAGAGAGGCTCCGCCTCCTTGTACTTGCCCCTCTTGCCGTACAGGACCGCCAGGTTGTTGAGGGTTGCTGCCACAGCTGGATGATCCTTCCCCAGCGTCTTCTCTCTGATGGCCAGGGCGTCATTCAGGAGGTGAGCTGCTTCTTTGTACTTGTTCTGATCCCTGGAGGCCAAAATGCAACAGCAGCGCTTTGTAAAAAAAAAAAAAAAAAGATCTGAAAAGATTTAAAGAGACACACACTATGGACCTCCTCTCCTCTCCCCACCTGTACACCAAGGCCAGGATGTTGAGCATGGTGGCTACGTCAGGGTGGTCGTGTCCAGACGTCTTCTCCAGGTCCTCCAGGGCTTGTTTGCACAGCGGCACGGCCACCTCGTACCTCCCCTGCGAGGCGTACTGGATCACCAGGTTGTGGAGCGTCCTGAGGCGGGCCGGGATCTCGTAGCCTCCTTGCTGGGCCGCCACCTCTCCGCTGGGCTGCGCTGTGGGACAGAGGGGAGGATATTAACATCTCGTCTGCATCTGGCTCTGTTGATTAGTTTTGGTCCTTACGTACTGCATTTTGTTTATACTTAATAGATTGATCAAAATTAAATTCATTTGAAAAAATCTGTAGATTAATTGACAGTGAGAATAATCGTCATTCATTCCTACCTGGTCCCTGGTCGTCATCGTTGGGGAACAAGTCGTCCAGACTGTCCTTCGAAGCGTCTCCTCCTCCACCTCCGCCGCCGGCGCTCTGGCTCTTCTCCTCCGAGGGCGAGACGTCATCGTCAAACTTCTTGATCTGGTTCATGAACTCCAGGTGCTTCTTCTCCTCCTCCAGCTGGGCGACGCTCTGCTCGCTGCGCTGCAGCTTGTGCTGCGTTCCCGCCAGCTCGTCGCGCAGCCACTGGTTCTCCTGGCACAGCCGACGCACCTGAGCGCGCAGCTTCTGCTTCTCTGACTCCACGGCGCTCAGGTGGCTCGACAGGGCGATGATCACCTGGGGGGGAAAGGGATGGAAAGAATAAAAATGAAACTCTTACTAGCTGAAACTGTAAAGGATATGGCGATTTATTTAAACTAAATTAAACTGAATCCCATTCAAGAAAGAATGAACCCTGACCTGCGCCTCTCCCAGACCCAGCTCGATGGCCTCCAGGCTCTTGCGGAGCAGCCCAGACTTCTCCTGGGCAGCGGGCGGCTGCGTGCAGTCCAGCAGCGAGTTGAGGAGCTGGGCGTGTTCGCCGCGCAGCGTCTCCAGGCCCTGCATGACGGCCTTGGTGTTGAGGATAATCTCATCCTGGCTCAGTCGCTCCAGGGCTTCTTCACGTGGATACACCATGGTGGACATTGCCCGGTCGCACACACTGTGGAAGAAACAAGAGTGACTTCTTTTTTATTTTTATTTTAGATGGATGGGAGGGTTTTTTTGCTGAGTGTGCGTCGCCTTTGTCCTGCCCTCCTCGGTCCGACCACATCCTTTATCTGTTAGCCACTGAGGTCAAGTGGAGGAGGACGGGACAGAAAGAGAGGACAGACGAGATAAGAGATAAGATTTTTAAAAAAAGAAACTAAAGGGCTCTGGAGGACAAAGAGAATGGAAACACGATACACTTACAAGATGAGGAGGTACTGCACGAGAAGACGGTCAGAAAGACAACACAAACGTGTTCTCACAGGTCTCATTATGCTGGAGACGACGATACAATGATGTCAAAGCCAGGAAGTTACACTGTTTTAATATAAAACCCTCGGGGGGGCGTTTGTGTGGTATATTTTCAGTGACACTGTGTGCCACAAACTGCAATAAAAAAGGACCTAAATGACGTGCACACAACTGATTGAAGTGTTTGAGACTTATTTACAGCATTACAGTTCATTTAAATTCAGCACGTATGATTACAGGGTTTCAAAAGACGGATAGAGGACATTAAATACAAATGTTCTAATGTAAGTGCATCCTGTTAATCTGCCTTTCTCTACATGACATGACTACATGATAGTTTCACACTTCACCACTGCACAACGTGCCTCTCGGGCAGTTAGACTTGACGGACAGAGATAATCTGTTTGTGAGTTAGTGGCACATGTTCAGATTCCTGCGCGAGGTTCGAAAGCGACGCAGCGCCTGCCAGCGACCTGCAGAGCCAATTAAAACGAGACGCTGTCACTCAACAGATCTGCCGTCAGGACAAAATCAAACATTGCAGGAGGATCTGAACCTGCGCCTGACTGGTCGATATTATCAGCTGGTCACAGATATGTCAATATGAGGCTCCAGTACAGAAACGCCAACAAGACGTTTAAACTAATTTAGTAAACAACTAACATTTTTCTCTTTATCAAGCGATCTTTTATTTTTTAATTTAAGTATTTAGTCTATAAGATGTACCAGCTTTTATTTTCTTCTGTTTCCATCAAATCCACATCCTGTTTAAGCTCTAGGTGTGATGACACTGACGCTGTCAGAGGGTCTGAGCGGGATGATTGACCAGACAGATACAGAGGAGTTCACTGGTCATTTCTTCAGCGAGAACACAGATATAAACAGGATGTATTCCTAATGCAGCCTTTAGATAAAAGACAATATTCAAGCTGCATCTTGAAGGTTGTATCAGTGTATGAAGATGCATGTCCCCGCTGCAGACAGGGCCGGACAGTGGAAACAGTCACTTTCTGAGCTCCGGGTCTCATTATTGACCAGCTGTAAATGAAACCGTTGCAGCAGCAGGACAGAGGAGCCAATTGTGCATCATCGTGACTTTCACTTCTCCTGCTTTGATGGCGGAGGCGCACCTGTTCTCCCCTCCTGCTCTCTCTCTCTCTCTGTATGTCTAGCTCGCTCTCTCACTCACCCGTCCTCCCCTCCCCTCCGCCTCACACACTGACTGCAATGCACCAATATTCACATTTCCCCTTCCGAGTCCACCATTTGCAAAACGCGGAGAGGGAAGCTGCGAAGCGTCAACGTCCACACACGCACGCGATCACACATCCGTGCACATTCACTTTGGTTATTTTCAGGCACAAAAGGAGCGGTGGATGGCCGAGGCCTGTCGCCCGGGAGGGGCGGCAGCTTTTGGCTTGGCAGCAGGACAATCAAGGTGACAATGGAGAGCAACGTTCAAAAAAGGACAAAGCTACAACAGGATGAATCTTAAAATAAATGTCCTTCAATGCAAAAGCGTGTAAATGTCGGGTTCCGACATGTAAGCTGTTGGTAAACAGAGCAGGCCCGAGCGCCGAGACGTTACACAACACGCTGATCCACACTGTACGAGGCCACGGTGTAATGTTCAGCAGATGCACGGGGAAGAACAGAACTGGACACATTTAAAAAGTGCTGTTTCATAAGTAAAAACCCCGAGTGGTGCCTGCAGGTGACACATTCACGGACGACACCGAGGATGAAAATTAACGTTTTATTTGGCAGCATGCTAAATATATATTTCTATTTTAACTTTATAACTGTAACTTCATGCTAATTTAAATATAATATATCCGTATTTTTTACCTTCATCGAAGACAAGTGCGATGCTTTCTGTCCCTCGAACAAAGCAGCAGGACAATGTTGTGATGCTCCGGACAGACCAGTGTCAAGTCCGCCGATACAAACCGCGCTGCTTCCGGTTGTAGTTATCAAAAGAAAAGTCTCATTTACTGTCGGAGCGACGGGAAGTAGGTCGACAGGTGCTGCCAAACACTACAATGTGGGTTATCATGGAGCCGTAACTTATGAGAATCAAATGAAAACACTGTACTTTTATTTCCAAAACGTGATTTAGCAAAGCAATAGATGCTAACGAGTTAGCAATTAACGCTAACCGGTAAATGACGGTTTGCCGTTAGCTCTACTTTGAAGGACGCTAGGTGCTGTGAACTACCGTTAAATTAGCTTTTCTTTTCATTGCACGCTTCTCACGTCATTTGGCCAGCACAGGGCTCACCGAAATAGCTACCACACCACCTCAGTTTAGTTTAATACGATTACATTCACAGCTAACGTCTGTAATTTAGCTAGCTTATAGGACACCCCTGGGTGAGCTGCTAACGGTAACTAACGTAACGTCTCCTTCACCTTAACTTACCCCGACTGTCAGCAAGAAAAGCTCTTAAACGTGTCCACAGTATCGGCCGCTACTGAGTGCTCATCCCCCTCAAACACTTTAATTCAGTAAAATAAAAGTGACGTTATCGTAGATGTGCTTCAAACGTGTGACAGCTTGGGAGGGTTGAGGAGGGGGTCGAAAAATGGCTGTTCTCCCAAAATCCACAACCAAAGATTAAATAAAATGTCAAAATGATTCCTGTTTGCCACTTTTAACAAGCGGGGCGGGAAATTATCTTGCGCATGCGTGTAGCCGAAGTGCCGCTCCCAGCTAGCATCTGATCAACTAGCATCTTTTGTAAATGTAGGTTTTGTAACTATATCATCTGGAACATATTCCTGGAGATTTCTGTCTATATTCTAAGCTAAACTAACTCTACTGGGCATGTAACGATGAGTTTCTTGTTAATTTGACAAACCTTAAATTATTATTTTGCTATCATTACACAATTAACCCCCCCCCCCCCCTATTCTGTCTAATTAAACCTGCTTTTTTATTTTTCAGTATGTTAGATGGTTAATTTGGCATCAACAGTGCCGTCGAGTGACTCCTAGTGAAAAATAAACGTTTTTTCACAGATCAGGAAGTAGGTGGAAGTGAAACCTCTTGCGTTGCTCATGCTCTTTGTCTTCTGATGTCAGCAGAGGCCCCATCCAAAGACTCTATGTGGAGAGCAAAGAGTGCAACAGGGTAACTACAGTACCACTGACCTGCTTCATAAGCATCACGTACACCATTTATTCCCAATGTCACTCTTTAAATCACCTTCTGAAATGCAAGTGTTTTTATTCCCAAAAAGAGACTGAGCTACGAATCAGGAATATTTTTATTTAAAAAAACAAATGAAACAATAAACACTTCCACTTTTCATCCCACATCTGTTTGATTGACAAACATACTCATGAAAAAGCAGTACTACAAAACATATGAAATTAAGAAAAAAAAAAAAAACTAGAATACAATATAACAAGTACTACCTGATATGTACACGCATTATAGTTTATTGTAATTATTGTTATAGGCAAAAAGGCAAAAAAGCTGAAGACTGCTGATGAAGAAACAATGGCATGTGCAAAATACTCTCCACAAGTCCACAAGTTTAGGACGCTCTGCTCTGAGCAGAACCTCGTCAGGCAGAAATCTACTGCTTTCGTAGGCAAATCCCGTTCCCACGAGGACAGACAGCAAATGTACAAGCTGTGAGGGAATGGGGACAATATCATGTCAGATGATTTCACAAAGCTAAGCTTGTGGAAGCCTGGTGAAGAAGACTCTCTCATCGTCAGAGGAACATGTATCTGAGGACGGCGGAGAGAAAAGACACTGCTGATCACCGACAGAGATTATTGATGGACCAAACAGCTCCCAATCTCCAACCACGACTAGTCAAGGACAGAGGAACCATCGTTACACCGTCACAAACACACACGGGTACAGAGGTACAGGTAAAAATACACAGGAACAAGTTCAAGACATACACACAGAACAACCAGCGTTTTTAAAGAGGCTTTAGAAAAACAGGTCAATGGTAAGGATGAAGGGAAAGATGGACGAGGTGACAAAGACAAGAAAAGCCGCAGAACGTGGCTGTGATTTAAAAAAGCATTCAGTCCCTCCAAACATTGAAATTATGACTTCAGAACAAGGGTCACTTTTTTGTTAATGCGTTTTCAGTTATCTGAACATAACCACCGTTTCTTCACATTTTCGTTTTGGCAGTGATTTCGATTTGAATGCCTCTCTTTCAGTAGCATGTATCCGTGTTCACTTTAGACGGAGAGCAGGGCGCCGGGGAGTCAGGTGACCTTTAACCTCACCGTGGAGGCCGAAAGCAAGAGAGAGAGAGGCATCGATAAACTACGGCTTTCTACAGGTTAGGGAAAGTTTAGATTCACATCACTGCCACAATTAGGCAACAACACTACAAGGCAGAGAGCATTCGGAGTTAGTAGAGGTTGCCTCTAACAGCGGACACTAGATCACAGACCCTCCATGGTTACAGTTTAAAATTAAATAAAAAAATCAAGCATTTCATTTCAAAACATTGAAGAAATTCCGGACAGATTTGTCAATTTAAAAAATGCGGTAGGTGCCCTGTTATAATAAAGCATACCGGCAAATGACTTTAATAAAGGTTCAAATTAAACAAACATTAAACAGATCAGCAGGAAGCTATTACTTAAACCATGAAGTGAGTTAAGTTTTGGGTTGCCAGATTCCAGTGAAGGATCCCTTTGATTCATCTACAGTATCTCTCATATATCCCATTATATCTTTATCTTTTAATTACACTCCGGGTCTTCCTCATCACTTGTGTGACTTATTAACATGCACAATCACTTACTCAATCTAAGTTAGAAATCCTCTTTACAATGACCTGTCGTTTCAACTTAAAGCAGTATTCTTTACACTTTTTGGCCACTTGAGGGCAGCAGAAACAAACAACACATGATTGACGTATTATCATGTTATAAAGTTATTATTGGTATTATTAAGGGTTGGCTATTCACACATCCAGCAGTTAAGACATTATCATTCATTTGGAGCCATGTTTCTGGCCACCTGATGAGCGCATGTCTTATATTTACTGTCTTTTTTGCTCTGTTTGAGTCTCCACCAACTTTAACCAAAACAATGAGCTAAAAGACACTAAAATGCCTGCAGGGAACTGAAGAGATGTGATAATTCTCTGGGGGTTTGTCAATATGAGCGACACCTTTCACATTACATGTAGTAATTTGACCCATTGTTAATATAAAGTTATGCAGCTTTAAGAGCCAACTGAGGATATATTGTATATTAACCAAAGGGTTAACTTCACTGAAATGTGGCCTCACAACACATGATCCAAACTTAAAAACCCTTTCTAAGTTGGTCTAAGGGTTATTTTAAAGTGGTACCAAGATGATTGTACTTTTTTTTTCTCTTAAGAAGTTCTTAAGATTAAGTTTGCTTTCAAAACAAAACATTTATGTAAAAAAAACAAATATTTTAGAGCAATTGTCAGTATTTTCAAAGGTAATTCAATTTGGAATAGAGTGATTAAGCAACCTCCACCTCAAACTACAGTACAGCACATCAACACTCACTGTCTGTCTGTCTGCCTGTCTGTCTGTCGAGCCCTTAACTGGTTGTCAGCAACACCAGGGAGAAGAAACACCAGGGCTCCGGCTGTTTGGAGAAAAGTATCCAAACCGGCTGTCTGTCAACTGTTCACGTGGAATTCTAAAATCTGACATCTGTTTTAGGTTAAATAATACCAAATAATTATATTACAGTGACACACAACTCTGCTTGTGCCTTAAGACTCGTTCACAAAGACGAAAGACGGCGAATGTAAACTGAATTCTATACATTCAAATCATTTGGACGTACTTTTACTCAAACCAACACCAAACCGGTGAAACAGCTGCTGTCCGACAGAACAATGAGCCGAGTGCTGCTGACGTCAACTGGAACATTATAATAGTAAAAAAAAACTACTTTCTAATCTATTTTCAAACAAACAAAAACAGCATTTAAATGAAGACACTGGCATTAAGAGACGGAGAGTGTGTTTCGATGCAGGACACGAGGCAGAGCTACACAGGCCTGGTGAGCTTTTAGAACAGTTAGTATTAACCACCGCTGCAGACACATTCTGGGATTTGCAAAAGTTGAATTTCGATCAAATTATTTCAATAAAAGTGAATTTAATTTAGGATTTCAGTTTAGTTTTCTTTTCAAAGTGTTTAGTGGTAGAAAAAAAGCTGTGTGCCAGGCTACAAAGTAAACAACACGACCGCTGCAGCTCGTGCAGCTCTAATCTGATAATGAACACACACACACACACACACACACACACACACACACACACACACACACACACACACACACACACACACACACACACACACACACACAC
>JAVQJL010024934.1:0-10296 GCA_036024295.1 Nannoperca obscura | reverse complement strand
CCCGCCCCCCCCCCCCCCCCCCCCCTCCTTCATTAACAGCATTCGATATCAAACTCTCAGACATTCGCTTGGTTCTCGTCAAATGAACGACTCTCCGCTTCATTAACGACGCCACACACTGTCCCGCGGATCACGATCATCCCACGTCCTCTCATTAAGTTTGACAGGTAATTGTCAACCGAAGCCAGGGGAGTAACTGTGCAGCTGCCATCCAAGTCTGTTTCACAAACGTGCACATAGTTTTCCTTCAAGTGTGTGTGGTTGGAGTTATTTCATATTTTTAGAGGCACATGCTCTCTGCTCTTACACCACACACTGTAAATAAAGATGGCCGACGTGTCTCCACTTCCAAAAATGAAGCCAGAATATCCCGAAAACGGGCGCCTGGAGTCTGAGGTCCCTCCTGAACCAATCACAGCACACTCACAGTTATCAATCATGACGCCACGCCCCCTTTTTATAGCCTCAAATAACAAATTAAAAACTAAACTGATCAAAAAAACAAACACTAGCGTCATAAGAACGACTAACATGACAGAAACCACGTGTCCCATCCGCTAACATGGAGGGGGCGGGGCTTATGAGCAGCCACCAGGGGGCGATCCAGGTGTGATGGCTTCACGTCGTCCATCTTTATAAACACAGTCTGTTTTACATCTCTTACATGTGTAACATCTGACTCACCCAGTATGGCCAGCACAGTGTTGTCCTTCAGGACCTCCATGGAGCCCGAGCAGACGAAGTAGATGGCCTGCAGGGCGTCTCCCTGCCGGATGAGGAACTCGCCAGGAGCGCAGAAGGAGGTCTTGATGATGAGAGACAGGGAGCGCAGGCAGCCCCTGCTGGCCGACTCGAACAGGGGCAGCTGGAGCAGTTCCTTGTTCAGGTGCATGGCAATGTCGGCCCTCAGCTCGTCCGGGAAGTCCTTCAGGAGCTGTGAAGACGAGACGGGTTCACTTGTAATACCTGCTTCCACTCAACAGACCAGTGTTATAAAAGGAGCACCACGTCTCCGCACCTCATTCACGTCTATCCCGTTGTTCACCGACCAGGTGGTCTGGAAACACTCCAGCATGCGCTGCTCCAGGGCCTTGGGCAGCCGGTGGACCCTGATGAAGTCCTTCAGGTCCTTGGTGCGGGTGTGGTACAGCGAGCGGCGCGAGTACATCCTCTGGATGATGGCCGTCACGTTTCCAAACACCACGGCGTGCATCAGTGCTGCAGACAGAGGACAGTGTGGAGTTTTACTGTGAAGCTGTTTCATTGGCTTTTATCTAGAACGGCCCTCAGGAAAATCCCATAATGCTTTTCTGCACAGCAGGAAGTTTTAAGGGACGTCTCCATAAGCCCTCAGAAGTTAAAAAGTGCAGAGCGTAAGAGGACTGAGCTGCTCTGAAACCTGTAAAGCACTGCCTCAAGTGGATTACTGTTCACAACACACTGCAGAAAAAACAATAATCCCATAATGAAGAGAGAATAAATCTTTTACTTCTAGCAAACAAAACACCAATAAGAACAACTAACTCATTGTTCTAAAACCCCAAACAGCTCTAATCCCGGAGCGAGCAGCTCGGCAGCAGAGAGGACTGGAACAGAGTTCTTTACTTTCCTGCAGGGCTCTTTCTCTCTAAACATTTAATTCAGCGTTCGGGCCACAGGACACTCAACACAGTCCACTGACACCCAGACTGATGGCATTATGTTAGGCCGACTGCTCCTCCTGGGGGGGGGGATGAAGCTGCCGTCTCCTCTCGCTCGGACCAAACACACTGCGGTTATTAAAACTCAATGCAAACACAGGTTTAATTACAGCATGAAGAGAGCTTTGTCGACAAACCCCATGAAAAAACAAACCAACAACGTGTTGGTCCGTCTCTCAACAGGCCCCCCCACTCTGTTCGTGGTTCCTACTGAAGATGTTAATCTTTACAAATGGGTCAAAATAGACATTTCATCAAAAAAGGCTCATTTTCCTCAAACAGCTCAAACATTACTTTGGAGTATTTTCTGAGCAAGAAACTTTAGAGTGGATCATTTTCTATTTTCAAAATACTTAAATATAGAGAACAAGATTAGGTCTAAACCTAAAATTGGCAGGACCACGTATGAAACACTTACGGGCTTTTAATTTGAAACAGATACAGGAAGTGGCAGCATTCGGCCGACCAATGGGGTCACTTCATCCCTTGTTCACGACTCAGGCGCTTAAACCAGCAAAGTTTGAGAAGTCGTTGTTGTTAAAGGCAGAAAGACAAACTATGTTTTTTTTTTCTACTTTCTGTTTCTTCACTATCAAAAAACCACAATGTCCAGTGTTACAAATATATTTCCCCCTGTATTTTGAAAATATGAAATACATTTATTTTTATCGTGATACATTTCCTGGCAGCAGTATTTGTTGTTTGATTAATACATATTTGATGCTCTCTATATATTAAATATCTCTATGGTTACAGCATCATGAACAGCTGTATTAGCTGTACCAGTATTAGTGTTGGAACATTCAAATGAATAAGGTACTAATTATTAGCACCTTTCATTGATCTTTCATCCAGGAAGTGTGTGTGTGTGTGTGTGTGTGTGTCAAAACCAAACCTTTTCATTGTTAAACATGAGCTCACATTAACTGCATGTGGGCAGATGTGGTCAAAGGTATGTGCTATGTGTAGAGTAAAAGCAAGTCAATACAACGTGCTCGCAAGTAAACTAGTACATGTGTGTGTGTGTGTGTGTGTGTGTGTGTGTGTGGTCATTTACAGCCCACTTAATGTGTGCTGAGGCCTGAGACGTCCCCACGACGACCCTTTCTTTCACTGCTTTCCTCCTGAACATCCAGCTCTCATCATTACGAGTCAGCACAACACACATGTGATGTTTGTTTCGTAAAGCAGCAGATACTGTATCTATCCAGATTATTATTATTTTAATAACTCCACACACACACATTGAATCTGAGCCCTTGAGGACAGTTGGGAGGATTGTTAAAAAAGATTTAGGGAACTACTTTTCGGTGATTGGAGGCACACGAGTTGCTCAACAAATGGAACAAATCTTTAATTTCGGCTGCAGAACTGTCACGTAATCACATTGGAGAGCAAACTCAAGGGGGCCTGGAAAAGATCTGGTTTGTAAGTCATCTTAAAGAGTCAGAGTCATTCGAGTGTTAAAGACCAGGGAAGTAAGGCAGCAGTTCAAATAACATGAATTATATTTAGCATCAAATCTAAGTGTCTTGGGACTTCAGCTGACTGTTCTGATGTGTTGCCATGTTTGGATTAGATTTCAGTTTTTAGATGAACAGACAGAGGAGCCTCTGGTGGGACGGATTCAGGACATGTAGACACGTGTGCTCGGAACATTATGGATTTATGGGTATTTAAGATGGCGACTCTGTGTTTATCTGAAGCTACTTGTTTGACTTGAATCTGCCCAAATTCAGTCACATTCAATTCTTTGTTAAGACTTTGCATCGACTGTTTGAAGGTGACAGCTCTGTACACGTTGCTAAATGTAGAAACAGAAGAGTATATTTGACATGAAACTGTATTTTGCTGTGGCTGTTTGTTGCTTTTGTGCTTTTTTTACGGTTTCAAATGAATGCACCAAATACGTTTCTAAAAGTTTACGTTTACATAAAACACCATTACTGAAGTGTCGGCCAGTACAAGGTCATGTTCTAGAGAATGTACTCAGTGTTTTGAGGAATTTGAGCAACGCAGCATCCAATCAAACTAGAAAGCTTAAAAATGTTCCCAAAATGTTAACACATCTTTCAAATAAATCGTGTCTGCAGCAAAACAATACTGACTTGTTTATTGACTCGTTGCTGAACTTTACACCAATTTTTATAGAACTTGTTCTTGATATATGCTGATAAATACACAACGTGTGAGGTTAATTCAGAGAATGGATGGTTTTGCATACGAGAAATATAAAAAAGGAACAATTAAACCAATAAAATCACACTCAGCTGCATGTTGAAGTCCCTGAGAGGGAACTACACACACACACACACACACACACACACACACACACACACACACACTCTTCTCACCTCCTATGAGCATGGTGCAGATGGAGAAGATCTTCTCTGAGTCCGTGTTGGCGGACACGTTTCCAAACCCGACACTGGTGAGGCTGCTCAGAGCAAAGTAGAGCGATGTCACGTAGCTGCTACGCATCGATGGGCCGCCGCCCAGCCCCCCGAAACTCCCACCGCCGCTGCCGGTCCCCGACGCCACCTCCCCTCCCGACACGTTTCCGTAATCATGGCTGGAGTTCCAGGAGCCCCGTCCTCCGACCTCTGACCCCGACACGTTCCACTGGCTGCTGTTGGCCGGGAGGCTGCTGACCGTGGCGGGGACCAGCGTCGTCAGGGGGGACAGGAAGTAGGGGGTGCCCAGACGCTTGGCCAGCTCGTGGAGCCAACCTGAGAAACAAAATCTGTTCATTTCACTGCTAAAAGGTAGACACATCTTTTTTACTTACTTTTTTTAGGTACCTTTACTCAGGAAATGTACTTTTAAGTACCATTCTTCTTTTTACTCAACTTATACAATTTATTTAACTAGCATAAAGAGCTATGGTTACTTTGATTTCACATACAAAACAAACTTTTTACATAAATTAAATTAAGAAATGTTGCATTTAACATCCTTCTGTCTAACCGGGTATCTGACCAAACAAGTCAAATAAAAGCTGGTCCTGCAGACCCAGAAACCAAAACAGATCGAGGATTCAATTATCTAAGACAACAATTCAGCTTCAGGGGAAAGAAGGAAGAAAAGAAGGAAGTGGGGGATAGAAAGAAATAAGAAGGAGGAAGCATAAATGATAAAAAAACTGTGTTTGTGAGTGGACGAGTGGTGAAAAGCAGCTCACACGCTGGCAGCTGAATTAGAATTAGAAGCAGAAAGACAGCAAGAGAGGGAATATGAATAATACAATGTGGATGCATCCACTCATTGATCTCTGGCAGCACACACTTCAGGCAAGCAGCTCTGACCTTGTGTGTGTGTGTGTGTGTGTGTGTGTGTGTGTGTGTGTGTGTGAGAGACCAGCCTGCCAAAATAAATAAGCAGAATTGACAATCCAGTGGTGAGCGGAGTCTCACTCGAGCAGCTGAAGCAACAACATTAGAGGATTTAACACCTGAGTGGTTTCCTAATTACTTTGTCATTAGCACAACTTAACCTCCGTCATCCCGAGGAAACGTGGAGCTGACGGAGACGTTAGGTTCTGCATGCACGCCTGAAGATCAAGGAACAAAAAACAAAAAACTTAATTTGTATATATATCTTGTTATTGCACGAGGGAACGTGGAGGGAATACCTGATGTTCTGTAGGACCACGCTGCAGTAAAGTATAAGAACATACCCTCATACATTTACTGATTCCTCCTCTCGGGAGGAACTTTACATCCACTTACTTTATACTTCTACTCCTCTACGTTTTGCACTTTTTACTTCACTAACTTTATTTGCAAAGATATTTAATACAATATATAAATCAGGATTGTGTTATTATGGATTAAGATACCCAGCAGTATATTAATTATATAAGGCGCAACAATAAAGTCATGCATCACGTGATATAATATATATGATTAATGAGCCATTCTGCATAATTAGTACTTTTACTTTTGTTTCTTTAAGTACATTTTGATGCTTATACTTTGGTACTTTTACTTCTTCTCTGTGGTTCTGCTTCTTTATTTGAGCCCAAAGATCTGAGTACGTGTAAAAGAAAGTGTCTTAATCTGGATTTTATTTGGATAAAACGACAAAGACAAAGTGAAAACGGGGCCTTTAATCTGTTTTGTGCGTCTGTCCAAGGTGCTGATTTGTCCTCTGACTGAACTCACTTGTAAACTGTCTGTGGTCCTGAACTCTGTATTCACAGCAGTGACATTCTGGACTCAAATCCAATCACTAATCACTAATCCAATCACTTCTGGGATCAATAAAGTATTCTGATTCTGATAACAGAACCATTGTGTTCAGTGGATTTGATTCAGTTCAATTCAATTAACTTTTATTCTTCCCCATAAACGTATGCGTAGCAGAACAAACACACCTCAATAAAGACCTTGGACAAAGTAATGCAATAAACTGTTAAACGCATTAAAGCATCAAACTACAAAGTGTATTATCCCATTGAACAATTGCTACCTGTGTGCTTTATATTTTATATTGTTGACCTTTGAGGAAATGGAGAGCTAGAGATTCATGTATCTGTATCATATTAGCTGTGAGGCTCCATCCAGTTTTGTATAAAGCTTCGTCGTGAAACAGGAGTCAAAGGGACGAACATCTCTTAAATAAACTCTCTTAACGTTTCGGTTAGCCACCAAGCTAGCTACCGTGCTAATTCGCAGTTAGCAAGGCAGCTAGCTTGGCAGGCTATTAAAGCAGGCAGGTGCTAGCTTTATCAACCAGCTCGCCAGCCACATAAGGGGGTCAATAATATGTCCCCAGGGTCCCGTGTTCCCCAGGTTTATATTTCACATAATGGGAACATAAAGGGTCCAATGTTCTTCAGCTCTACGTATGTTCTCTCGGGGAACATAGGACACTGGGAACACACGACGCTGGGAACATAGAAACACTAGGAACATAGGTCACTGGGAACACAGGACACTGGGAACATAGGTCACTGGGAACATAGGTCACTGGGAAGACAGATCCACTCCACACAGCCCCGAGGATCCTGTAGTCTACATCACCCAGCTTCCTGCACCACTTAAGTTTGAGAGGACGAGGGGGAAACGTTTGCTGTGGTGCTTTCTGGTGTGACCAAGCGCTTCTGATGTCCCTCACACGGTGATCTGCTTCATCCTTTATTTCTACACAAATAAAGATGAATGATATTCCGTCCACAAAAGCAAATCATCACGGGGAAACACTGACAATTCACACTCCAGCAAGATAGCAAGTGGAAGAGTGAAACTGCTTTCAGACGAGTACATTTTCCTTATCACTTGCAGCGTTGGAAGGTTTAACTTCTCCTGTGCGCTTGTCTGCTGACAGCCTTGACAGAGTGCACACATTTTATGATTAAAACTCTGCTCCACGGCCGATAACACTTACTGCTACTGTCACTGTTGTTTACCGCTGTCAAACATGTCCTGATGCAACACCACAGCTGGCTGAAGCCAGTGTCACAGGGCCTTAAAGGACAATGCTGGTGATATTCAATACTTTTCTCATTGTCAACAAATTCCATGAAAAGCCCAAAACAAACAATGAATTAATCCTACTAATAAAGTATTGCCTGAGTAGCCACATTTTGACTTTAGCTTATTTCTCTGCGCCGCAGAACTCAATTAAAAACACATCAAATATTAAAAACACACAAATCAGCTGCTGCAGTGGGTGACATGTTCCTTCATTACAACCAACAAGGCAACTGTTTATTCTGAGTCAACACCACCGACGCCATCCTGGTGCCACAAACACCGACTCGAAAATCAAATGTGTATTAATCCACAGCTGAAAATAGTCCCCGACAAATGCACTATTTACTTCTTTAATGTACATTTGATCAAAGACTACAGATCACAGCTGTTTAATTTATATTCATGAACCTTTTTTTAAAGCTTTACATCTTCAGTAGGAACCAATGAGTTTGTGGCTGATCGTCAAAAGAAGGGAAGTAAAGAGAGAACATTGGTTTTGATCTGTTCATGACAATAAGAGAATAACACCAGCCTTAAATTTAAAGATGCAATTCTTTCTCCATTGTGGAGGTTTTCAAACTGAAGATATAAAACATTAAAGAAGCGTGCTGTGTATTTGGGGTTGTTTTTGTTGAGCGACGGGTGTCTCGAGCCCTCACCCTCAGCAGTGGTAGCTGCTGCTCGCCTGCAGGTGTTGTTGAAATGTGGATTTTCTGGCTCTAAAGAACTTGAGAGGAAAACCTGACGTCATGCATCAAAAGCTTAATTTAGAAACCTACAGTAGACGAGACAACACGTCCATGTCTTTATCATTTTTTGTGTCCAGGTCAGTAGACCGTGGTTTGATTGTGCATGTGGCTCCGTGAGGCGCCTAGGGATCGGCCATGGCTGCACTGCCCTTGAATAATTGATAGCCCTGCAGACACAAACTGCACCTCTTCCCATTGACAGAGCGTTCAGCCTAAGCACATGCTGATATCAGACCCCTGCTGTAAATCGTAGCTTGTGTCACAAAGGTCAGACTGCAAACTGGTCTTTGTTACCGGACCCCCCCCCCCCTCCCCCGTCTGTCTGAACAGTAAACTGAGGGACCGTCGACATGAATCGACTGCAGTGATACTGTCTGTCATTATGTGGTTTGCTGAAAGGATAATGATAGGTAGGTTGGTACAAATCAATGAGAGAGAGAGAGAGAGTGAAAACAGAAAAGTCAGAGAAGCAACAGGAGCTCACAGCTCAGAAAACATGCTCATTTACAGTTTATTATATACCTCAACAACATGCTTGTGTCTGTCTGATGCTTCGACGCGTGAAAGACTGACGCTGATCTTTTCCTCAGTTCGCAGGCGAAAGGATTCAAGTTTGTTCCCTTGGAAACTGCCTGAGTGTTAGTGCGTGTTTACAAGTTTATCAGATTGTATGGCAGGGTTTCATGTCGCCCGCAGGATTTGAGATTCTCCGCTGAGAGATGCTTGTGGAACATCAACAGAGCTGCGTCTTATTAAAAGCATCGGTCGTGCTGAAAACTGAGAGGCGTGGGGGCCGTCCCTCTGCATTACTGCCTCTGTGCCTTTGTTGTGGATACAGCATTACTGACATCCCTCTGCTGAGGTTGGATATGAGCCCTTTAATACCCGTCTTTCCAGCAGGACGAGGTGAGTGAACGTGCAAATGGGTGAAGCTGAATTATGCAAGATTTCTTATGGGGGAATAACAACACCAATCTCATCGTACCACACCACAAAATGGGGCCGCAATAAGACAAGATCTCATTTCATCTGCATTTGGGAACCCTAAAATCACTTCCTGAGGACAGAGTGTAATTGAGAAGAGTGATGGAGTATCCAATCTTTTCTAACGGTGATGCTGTAGATTTGCTCAATTTGCCCAAATGAAATTCTGGTGTCTGGCACTGGCAGGATATTTATAGATCATGCACAGTGACAATTAAAAACCTAAGGGAACTGGACACTAAAAGCTCTCCAGCCAGAGAAAATGGACCATAAAGCTGATTCAGAAACTAAATATAGAGCTGAGGAGTGCACAGTTTACTGTAAATACCTAATGGGAACGTTTTATGTGGCCTTGACAACATGGCAACAAGTGAATGTCACTGACTGTGACACGGACTTGCATCTTGCATCTTGCATCTATCCCTTTAATATATGAAGCCACAGCCACCAGCTGGTTAGCTTAGCTTAGCACAAAGACTGGAAACATTATGGTAACAAGACTCCCACAGATGACAACATCGTGCCTGCTTTACACAAGTTTAACAAAACATTAACAAACAGTTACATTCAGAGGAACTGCAGTGCTGAAGTACAGCTGCTGAGTACAAACAGCGCATACTCACCAATGTCCCAGGAGCCGGGGCTTTCGATCTCCCTGCGACCAATGAAGTACCAGACGCAGGCCATCCAGTGGGCCAGCAGGGCGAACATGGACATCAGCAGAGTGAGAACCACGGCGCTGTACTGCGAGTACCGCTCCAGCTTCTGCAGCAGCCGCAGCAGCCGCAGCAGCCGGACCGTCTTCAGCAGGTGGACCCCGAAGTACTGCACAGACAGAGCCGTACCGCAGCCTCAACATCCAGCACCACCTCAGTATTATACAGTTTACAGTTTTATTGAAAAGATGGATCTTTAATTTATTCTAGAACACTTTTCAACTCCAGATTAGGATTTAAAATCATCGTTTTGCATGCATGTGTATCAGTTTCCCCACAGGTTCAAGTCTTCTTTTGTGAGCATGGACACACAGATTAATGAGACCTGCAGTGTGTGCACTAACATCAGATTGTAGCCTGGTTCATCACACACACACACACACACACACACACAGAGGAGACTCACCACGCTGACGTTGAAAGCATACAGCAGGTCAAAGGGCAGGGCGGCAATGAGATCGACAAAGAGCCAGGTGGTGACGTAGTGAATGCAGATGGAGCGGGCGTCGTACACTACCTGACCCGACGTGCTCACAAAAGTAGTTCGAAAGTTCAGCAAAATGTCTGCAGAGGACGACAACAACAGAAGCAGGACGGCAGGAATTACCAACGGGAGAGAGAGAGAGAGAGAGAGAGAGAGAGACAGAGAGAGAGAGAGAGAGAGAGAGAG
>JAVQJL010024930.1:0-10355 GCA_036024295.1 Nannoperca obscura | reverse complement strand
TTGGGTCTTTGTGTGTGTGGAAGTTGGTCTCGACCGGCTCCATGTGATTGAGTGCCCTGAGATAACTTTGTTATGATATGGCGCTATATAAATAAAATTGAATTGAATTGAATTGAAATTCTAGTTCACCTTCAAAACTGTAAAGTCTTTGGATTTAAATGAGCAAAGGTAACTATCACGAAAAAGTGTCACCCAGAAACATGAATACTTGATCAAAACAAAAAAAATGAAACTAAACATCACAGTTGCTGGCAGCAGACAAAGGACCTCTGGGAAGTGTAGCACAAAATGGAACATAAAAGGCTGATGATGGTGCCACAATATAACAACAAAATACAGCAGAAACTTTGTCTGAATACATTTGTATTATCGGAATTTGTGACAGCTGAGGTTTTGTGGTGTGTTTCCCTCAGGGCAGGGCTCTGCTGTCCAGGCTGCAGGGGCTGAAAGCTAAAGGAATCCAGCTGAAGATCTCCAGCGGGATGATCGACTCGACTGAGCTCACGACCCTCGCCCGACACAGTCAGCGCTCACTCTCACTGTGTTGTGCATTCTGTGTGTCTGTGTTCAAACAAGCGGCAGCTAAGCTCTGTTGGATCCTATTTGTCCTGTTCATTTTCTTGGTGTTCCTGTTTCGGCCTTTTTGCCAGATCTGCCTTCAATCCTCTCCTTGTCTCACATGTACCTTCCCTTATTTCTGACTTTCTTTTTGTTGCTTTCTCTATCTTTCCATGTCTAGATGCTGAGGTCCACTATGTGAACATGACAGCGCTGACCAAAGGCCACCTCCTCTCGTCCTTCTGGGTGGTCGACAGGAGACATTTCTACATCGGCAGCGGCAGCATGGACTGGAGATCTTTAGCCACAGTATCTAAGATCTACTGCACATCACAGCGCACGCAGAAACACACATCCCTACTTAAACACAGGCATACTCAACAACAACAGAGGCTGTGGCGGACATCATGATCATGATTTCAGTCAATTCTGAAGCTGCATTATAACAGAAATTGTGCAAATTCAAACGGTCTCTTTTTTTACACATTTAAATGAGATTTGATTACATAACAAATTCTGTATAACCTAATGTAAAGTGCTTGATGTTTAACTGGCTCTGAATTTAAAAGTAAAGCAAGTTTTATTTGAAGTTCGCAAGCCTTTTATGCAAACTTATGTCCCTCTTGAAAACTGCGTCATCTAAAATTGTTGATAGTGGTGTCATGACCAATTGATTTGCCAAATATAGCCAGATGTTAAATATGTATTACTACAGGTAATACAAATGCTACAACAATCCTTTAGTTTTATGAATTACTAAAAGTAGATGTTTACAAGGGCCTTACAGATATTGAAATTAAATTTTTTTTATATATATTTGTAGATTCAATTGATGTTTTTACTGACATATACTACAATTTATGAACACTTTCAAAACACATTTGAAGAGACAGTAAGATGAGTGAGATTATATTTGTGTGTAAGTTACATGTCAGTGTCTTCTTTTTCAAAAAGTTGTGTGTGGCGGGGGGGTCAGTTTGGTATGGCATACAAGTGGGAGTAGCATCCAAAAATAGACAGTGGCCATTCTTTCATCTTCTTCTTCAAAGCTGAGTTTCTTGCATGGTTCATTAAAACACAGAACCATTTGTTAAGCGGCTTCATCTATCTTTAGACACCCGGAGAAGGACTTTGATTTAGGAAGATGAATTGCAAAGAGCTCAAGGTGGCCACCCAATGCATCCTGAATTCTTTAAAAAAAATGATTTATACATATGAAGTCATACATTTACAATCCAGTATTAGCTGTTGAAAAATGTACAAGACAAGTCAGTAACAGACTTTATTTTTGGCCACGTGCATGTTGGTGTGTTTTGAGGGAGATAGAATAGGTTGTGTCACATAAGACTAGTAAGTGGGATCTAAGCTTTATTCATGAATGCGTATCTCATATAAACACTGCAGGGGAAGAATGAGTGTATGATGTGAAAGAGAGAAAGAGAAGGTAATTTAGAAGGCACAAGCCGAGAAATTGAGAAGTGCCTCTTTGAAATGATAATGCAGCAGAGAGCATAGAAAGAAATCTGAGAACCGAGAGAAGAACCTCTGTAGTGTCTTCTCATTATCTGCTGCTGCTGTGACGATGTTTGAAGGTAACTGGATGAGACTTGTGGACGTTGTGGCCTGACAATGGGAAAGTGATGAACAGAGTTTTTGTTTGTTCTCCAGAGGAAGGAGCTGGGTGTGTTGTTGTACAACTGCAGCTGTCTGGCTCTGGACCTCCACAGAGTGTTCAGCCTCTACTGGGGGCTCCAGTATAAAGACTTCATCCCCTCCTTCTGGTCCAAGCGCGTCTTTGCCCTCTTCAACAGGGACTCACCACTGAAGTTCACTCTCAACAGCACAAAGGCTCAGGCCTACATCTCTGTAAGTGACGGTTACAGCATCAGTTTGTTCTGCACATTAGCTCGGGGGAAAACTCTTGTTTTAATCATACATAAACATAAACCACAATATGTAGTAACTCCTGGGAGATACATCAAGGACAAAGTTAACATTCCATCCCATCATTTTTTATCACTTACACACGTAAAGAAGGGGGCTTAAATAAAAGAGTTTGATTTTAAAAGCCAAAACATTTGTTTAAAGTGATGCTTACAGTAAAATAAAACATTTAAACACAAGACATCCGTTCATTTTTTAAATCTGCGACCACTGGTTAGTATCTGAAATTATAACTGATAGGCTCGAGTACACCTGATCGACCGGAAAGTAGCTATTAAATAATACCATTCAATTGCATCCATTTCTTACACTCAAAAGGATTTTACATATAATTAGTGGCTCACATCATTCGTTTGAAATGGGATTTTAGAGGAGACTGTTCAATGAAAAGTGAGCTTCAATGTTTGGTTCAATTTGGGGAAAAGTCTTCATTTTAGTTGTGGAGAACGAACAGTCCTTTTTCACTGCAGTTTGGCGTTTTAAATCAGAGAAAGCACCGGTGTAATTAATCACGGCTGCATGTCATTTCGGTGGGCTATTTTCAGAGCTTTAATGTTGTGCATGCTGACTCACTGCTTACTGGGACACCTTATGGAAGAGAGCCATTGTTAATTTAATTAGCTTCACGTGTGTTTCCTGTGAACACAAGTCAAAGTGTCTTTTCTGTTGTTCATGATGGCTCACTGGCAAGGCTTACCAAAGCCGTGTCTAATCGCTCTTTCAATATTTCCTCTATAACTTGACAGTTTACTCTATAGTGAGCAGTAAATAAAGATTTCAGAGTCATTTTGCCTAATCACAGGTGTAGTGTCGCGCAACGAAAATGTGACAAATTGCACGAGGTGATTGTTAGCGGAGGTATCGAACAAGTCACTCTACTTTTTTCGTTTCATTGTGTAAATGGTTGAGGGCACTATAGTGGATAAATTAAACCTGTGAAAATATATCTTTCTATATAATAAATAGTGAGTGCTTTCTGACACAGATCGAGACACCTTTAAGACATGGCACACCCACGTGTGTTTTGAGTTACTCTGATTGGTAAAACCTCAGCTCGTGTGGAAGTTGGGCAGGGATATGCTGGGAATTACGTAAGGTCACCAGTAAGAATGATAAAGGTATAATATGTCCCACCTTGACAGTTACAGCAGGAGATCTAGCTGCTGTACCAAGCACAATCTGTACATACCCACTGGTGCGAGGTCTAATCAGTCAAAATAAGTGAAAACACCAGTGTGGGTGTAACATGGGCGTTTAAATAGAGCAGAGCTAACGTTAGTGTTATCAGTTCCACCTCTGTGTTTCCTGCTATGACAAGTAAAAATGTCTGCTCTTAAAAATGACAATTTTCATAAACATATCAGCTGAAATTAGACACAGATGTTCAGGTTTTATAACAAGAGTTTTGAAGAATGTAAATGTGTACAGCACACACAAGTGTATCAACCATCTCCAGTAGAGGTGACAGTTAGGTGACAGAGGACATTTTTCATGGGGTGGCTCTGCAGGACACCTGTGTGTCTTTCGGTGTCATCTTCTTCCTGGAGATGAGTGATAGTGGTGTCAAACAGTGGATATGACTGGACGGTCTTTCTCTGGAAGATTAACACCTACACACAGCACACACACACACACAAACACACACACACACACACACACACACACACATTCACAGGTGCCTGTCAGCAAGAAGTTAAAACTGAAACTTCAAGGCTTTTAAAATGACAGCCATGTACAGGACATGTTCACACACACACACACACACACACACACACACACACACACACATAAAACAAAGACAATCAAATCCTAATGGTCCTTTAGGTGAACAATAGTGATGATGACAGCTGAGTTGGTTGTTATGACGATAGCAGTGTTAACGATCATGATGGTAGTTTTGCGTGTTGTTAAGATTTCTTTGTGAGTCACTGTGGAAACATCTGTTTGCACAATGCTCTGACCATCTTTCATGTGTGTTTCTTCAGAGAGGAGTGCACAAGTTGCACAAGTTGTTGCATCCTCTCATCACCCAACAACAGCACTTCCTAACTGTCTTTGCCGTCTTTCCTCCTCTGATGACAGAGCTCCCCGGACGTTTTCATTCCCAAAGATCGTAGCAATGATCTTGATGCCATTTCCAAAGTCATCCAGGAGGCGCGCCATTTCATTTATATCTCCATCATCGACTACCTGCCCCTTGTCAGCAGCAACGCTCACAGGTCAGAACCACTGTGCCGCTGTTGGAGTTGCTTTCTTTGGGATGATTTGGCAGGCATTAATCATCCAAAGCTTGGATGCCTTGCTTTGATTCAAGTGATTAAACATTGTGTATGTCTGCGTGTCCGGTCGGCTCTGATTGTGTTTGTATCTGTGCCAAGGTACTGGTCTCGTATCGACAGTCTTATCCGGGAGGCTCTTATCCTGAGGAATGTCCGGGTCCGTCTTCTGATAAGTTGCTGGGAAAAGACTCATCCGCTTTCCTTCAACTTTATCTGGTCCCTGAGGAGTCTGTGCATGGAGCAGGCTAACTGCTCACTGGAAGCTGTAAGTACGAGGCCCCTATGTACTAGTTTCAACTCTACAGATACACTTTCTCAATGCTTTCTTCCCTACGCTCTCTCTCTGTGTGTGTGTGTGTGTGTGTGTGTGTGTGTGTGTGTGTGTGTGTGTGTGTGCGTGTATAGAAGTTCTTCAACCCCAGAGTGCAGAGGGACGGCAGTCTCCAGGGAATTAACCACAACAGGTTTATGGTAACAGACAGAGCCATTTATTTAGGTGAGCTCACCGACTACACTGTGGCTTTATGACATGCTTTTGCTCACTGATCTCATTTTCAGTCGACTTAAAAGAACAGAAGTACAGTTATTTGTTTTATTTCTGAGTGAGATAAGAAGATCGATGACACTCTTTATTGATGTCAATCTTCATCATGTATCTCTCAGAAACAAGGCAAAGCATTTCTAAAAATGTTGATCCACTGATACTACACGGCAGTATTTAAAAATTCAGCTTGTCGTTTGGTCATCTTGGTCTTATTTGTTGTGCTGCAAGATCTTCTTGACATAAAACTGTGGTCACGTATTTGTTACTTCTCCTTCCTCTGTGTCCTGACAGGTAACCTCGACTGGCTGGGGAATGAGTTCAGCTTTAATGCAGGAGTCGGCCTGGTGATCAATCAGCCAGAGGGCATCGAGGAGAGGAACTCTACTGTGGTGGAGCAGCTAAAGGCTGCGTTTGAGAGGGACTGGTTTTCACGTTACACCCGCTCGCTGCAGGCCAATAAGATCCCCGTCTGCAACAAGCACCATGTAAGCAGGCCGGTGCCAGGCAAAGCAAGTCACCTGGACAATGGACCAGTGCCCATCAGAACAGGTCCGCACGATAACGGACCTGCACCAATGAGAAACAGTCACAAAGACGAAGTTAGAACACGGCACCATGACGACAGACTTAGCAAAACCAGTCACCAGGGCATGGTCAATGGACATGCATCAATTATAGACAGTTACCAAGAGAGGGGACGCGTCAAAATGAGTCACCTTGACAACAGGCAGGTACAAGTCAAAGATAATTACCATGACAATCCAAAGGATCCACCCAGTCAGTCGGCTGAGAGCAGCGGCAGCAGAGAGATCTCCAACAGGTTCCTGTGACCTCAGAGCATGATTGGTTCCCTTTCACTGATGTTTGGCAAACTGCTCTGTTCCAGTAACAATAGACTTCACACACTGGGTATTTGTAGCATTTTATTATTGCCATTTTGAAGACACAAACACTTTGAAGATTTAAGATTAATATCTGGTTTGCAGGACTTGATAATGTGCACGGAAGAACTCAGGAAGGAAAGTCTGGCACTTTTGATGGATTTTTTAAGAATGAAACCAAAACGTTTTGGTTTAGAAGAAATACTGTAATGATAACTTACAACCTGACTTATTTAATCTGTTTTTGTCCTTGTTGATGTCTCTCAAGCAAAAAAAAACAGAATACATTTTATTGATTGCCTAATTATTATATACCACTTAAGCAGTTTATGGCAGTCATAATGTATCACCCTTTAAAAGGGGGGGTTTGGCCTCCTATAAATAGTTTCCAGCAGTATTCTGAGTAAGTTACTGTTTATTCAAATAATTATTCAAAAACATATTTATAACCACTGATAAATTCAGATCTTCATCCCCTGACCAAATGAACCTGAAACCATCAGTTTAATAAACTGTAACATCAGGTCAAATGACATAAATAGAAACCACATGTGGCCCTTCCACATCATTTATTCAACTGAGTCACTAGACAGAAAGAGACAAACAGAATAAATGTTTTTCTTTTGCATTTAAATGTATTTAGAGTTGACTCATATTAACACAGATCCCTCTAAAGGGTTTAAATGTTTGCATTGGGGGGGGGTCAAGATTGCAATTTCATACAGAAAAACACACTGAAATTAATGAACATTGCCATGAATCTTGTAATAGAAATAACCACATAACTCATTTTGAGTGCTGATCCACAGTTGAGGAACTGTGGTTCTAAAGGGATTGATCAAATCGTGTCCGCCATGTTTTAATCTCAATACCACGAGGCACTAAACGCTGTGTACAGGGAGCGCTTACATAATGCGTCATACATCTCTCCACAGCAGGACGGTGTATAGCAACAGTTTTTATTTTATGGAGGTCATAACTGAATTGCATGATGCACTTATTCTACAGTGTTTATCACCCAACACCGAATGTACTATGGTCTGGAAGATTCAATCGGTCGCCACCATAAAAAAACGACAGCCGTCATTAGTTTAAGATAGGTATTGTTCCCGGGCAGAAGAGAGGCTATTGATCTGAAAGGGCCCTTATAGATAATCATTCCAGTTCGTATACACAAATCTTAGGAAAAGGAGAGGAACTCCATGTGGTGACTTATTGAACAAATACTAAAGGAGCAGTTAGAAGAAGGGGCCAGAGGGTCTGTGCTGTCAGACAAATCAATACAATGAATTTTTAACAGAGCTTGACAGTTGCTGCAGTTTAACCTCAAGGACATGGTGGTCTGTGTGTAATGTCATGCCTGGGACTGCAAATACATTAGCTTTTTCATGTGGAGGTAGAGTTAAAAATATGTGATTATTAGTGAAAGAAAATGACTAATTTACCCTTCACTGAAAGCTTGTAGGGACTTTCATTTGCATTTAGAATGATTGCATGTCAGTTTAACACCTTTGCACACTCTTTGCTGTGAATGCAACTTTTTGCAACTTTGCTTGTGGGTTTATGATGTAGAAAAAACGTGTAACTCCCAAAGCCATTAATCGAGGAGGCAGGAAAACATTTCCAGAGAGAACTACATTGTGATGTATCCATCAACAATATGCAGTGTGTTATGGTCAGTGCTTTAACGTGAAAGCAGCGCAGGCGTAATTAGTGCTTTGTCTGAACGCACTTAGCAGGAAGAACAATTCAATTTAATTTCATCTTCAATTCTGCTGGAAAACTGAAGCTGTTACAGTCAGAATGCATAAAAGGTTCAGCTGCAACAGGAAGTAATTACAGAAAGACAGTCATTATGGCAGAATTATATACAGGGTTTTTACAAAGTCTTGGAAAATGATTAATTTGAACCGTTATGTTTTCAATGTTAGGAAAATGCTTGAATTTGAATCTACTCCTTAAAAAATCCTTGTTTTTCAAAATAATCTGGTGTTTCATCATCTACACAATCACTTATGCAAACCAAAATCCTTTTAATATTTCAAATTAAACGATCTGGTCGTCATATTTGTTTATTGTCTATACTAGCAATTAAGAAGTGATGATAAATGCCTTGAGAAGAGCTTACATTTTACTCTTAAAAAGCTGTACAAAGCCTGGATTTATCAAATGATTTTTGCTGGATGTGACCAGTATTTTGTATACAACATGTGTGCCGGCTCTGCGTGTGCACAGGTCAAATGTAAGCCACCACACAGGCGCAGTTCTGTCATACAGAGGGTCATGTTCCCTTATACACAGAGACAGTACACATGTAGCTGAACCACAGATACAACTGGAAAATCAAACTGTTGTGACTACAACACACCACTTGGCGATTGTAATCTGGTCATGATGGATAACTTCTGCCATCTAGAGGATGTCATGAGAAAAAAAGAGTTCTTCTCATTTATCCGCAGCAATATGACATGATCATTTCCAAAAATCAGCCTTGATCAAGAATTCATGTCGGATCAAAATTACTGTTTATATGTCGGTTCTTATAGAATGTGATTTTCCCGCTACAGTTGGGACTTGAATTATGTTTATAGCTACTATTTCTTGCTTTGGGATGAAGTGTGCCCTAACTCTTTCATTCTTCCTGTGTGAGACACAGCCATTAATTCATCCATCACTTGATTGTGACACTAAAACTTAAATGAATCAAACACAGTCTGTTCCATGTGTTTCTCCACACAGAGTGAGTGGAACTTAAAGAGCATCAATAACAACGCCCACATATTTCCTTGTAAAACACCACGTCACCGCACTGTATTTCTTGTGATCTGACAGCTGGTCTGGGGTCAGATTCACCACTTTATGCTGCCATTATCTATGATTGTCACTGGGAGGGACAATCATAGACATTAGGGGACATTACTTGTAGCCTACTATTATTTGTTTTCAAACCATTTTGATAATTAAAAACAGAGACTATTTTCCTGTCAGCAGGGAGCAGGACTTCATGTTTAATGGCATATTTTACAGTAGCACTGGAACACAGAACCCACGGTACACAGATGCCAAGGTTTGAAATCAGCAACGTCTTTACAATCTGCTACATGCAAATTACAAAATCCCAGCAAAACAAAACAAAACAGGAATGTTTCTGTTGTGCACGGACCGTCTGTCCATCCCTCCTGTGAGATTTAAGAAAATGGAGCAGTTTTCGCTGAATGCTCTGTGAGAGATACTGCTTTCGGGCTTTGGGGTAATTGCTGCAAAGTGGAACACAATGAAGCACTATTACGGACCAGTTGGATTTAAATGCTCACTGTAAAAGCTTTTTTAACGTCGCCTACCTTTATTCTGTTCAGTTGTTGTGGCATGACTGCTGCTTGCATGCCCTGTCTTTATGAACTGTGCACAGTAGCAATAGGCCTTTCTAGAGATAATGATAATAATGAAATCTTATATACCTTTTAAAAAAATACAGAAGGAATGTATATTTATTGAATACCCTTGTTAATGCACACTACTGAATGATCTGATTGCTAAGTTTTTACTCTTAATAAAAAAGTCTTAGCTTTTTGTGCCTGTGTTTCTGTGTGTGTGTGTGTTAAGTCTAAATAATATGTGTTTCCCTACCACAAAGGCTGTTAATTAAAGCAAGGTAGCTTACCTCAGAAGTTAATCCATAGTACATCAGTGCACTGTGGCTGTCATTCAGGCCCTAGATGCATCCTGAATGGACTGGCCTCTGGCCAAGCAGAGGACTATCCAGGTTGTTACAGCAACATATTATAGTTATAACTGATTATAATGCAGCAGAAAATGATGCGTTAACGTGCAGAGTTTGGTCGTGTACATTTTGTTTACAGTAATACTAGACAGAAATATTTAGTTCTTTGTTTCAAAGTTACACATCTTGCACTCTCCGGTAGGTGGCATTGTGTGACAGAAAACACTTTAGGTAGATTTCATATGGAATGTCATTTGCGCGTATAACCTCTTGGATATTTTGTGTTTAGACGTTAACATGACATTAACATGCTACACTACCGTTCAAAAGTTTGGGGTCACATTGAAATGTCCTTATTTTTGAAGGAAAAGCACTGTACTTTTCAATGAAGATGACTTTAAACTAGTCTTAACTTTAAAGAAATACAC
>JAVQJL010024929.1:0-12621 GCA_036024295.1 Nannoperca obscura | reverse complement strand
TCTATTTTCTATTCATTTCACAACGTATGGTGGTGAATAAGTGTGACTTTTCATGGAAAACACAAAATTGTTTGGGTGACCCCAAACTTTTGAACGGTAGTGTATATATATGTATGTATGTATGTATGTATATATATGTATGTATGTATGTATGTATATATATGTGTATGTATGTATATATATGTGTATGTATATATATATATGTATATGTATATATACGTATGTATATGTATATATACGTATGTATATGTATATATACGTATGTATATGTATATGTTATGTTATTAATGTGGTGGTCTTTCTGTGTGCTTCAGAGCTTGGCAAATGGCTGGAGCCTCTAGAAAAACTTCGCTTTGAGTTGGGCAGCATTCCCGCCCTCATAGACTACATCAAACAGGTACATATCTCTCGCACAATATACATACTGCTGAAGTAAAGCAACATTTCACTACGTTGTCATTCTCAGTAACTGTGTGAGCTTTCATCGTGAGTCTTATTAATTCAGTGAGTGATACATTTCTTCAGTTGGCAGTGTTTGGGCAGTTGCCAATGATTTGTCTATAACATTTAATTCAAGGATTCCATCAACTCTTTCAGTGAAGGAATCAAGGCCTCTCATTCTCCTCAGAGTACGCTTTAATGTTTTAATTAATCAAGATTTATAGAGCTTATTCAATATTATTAACAGAGGACAACAGTACAATGTTGTCACCACTTATAACCAGCTTACAAGGTAGTTTGAAAACCTACAAGAAAGAAAACTTTATAAACAACAAAACTGTAACCAAAGCAAGGAGTACATGTTTTAATATAATTATGTTCCTTAGAGCCACCGGATATAAATGTATTATTTATATGTGTATATATATCTCTTTGGAATCCAGAGTTTCATTGACCAGTTTGAACTGCTCAAACATAAACCTGTTCTGTGAGTGCTGTATGCCATTTTAAATGTGTCTTCTCTTGACTTCAGAATGTGGAAAATGTGTTGACTGTTGAGGGAACTGGACTGGTTACTGCTCTCAGGGTCCTTCATCACATTGCCTGCCCCCCGCCTGCTGTAGAGGGTAATAAACCAAACACGATTTAGTTCAGCTGATAAATACTGAATGTTTTTTTCACTGGTCACATGGTCTTCTTTCTACTTGAAGGTTTTTATTCCAATTGTTTTCAGTATTAAAAGTGCCCTGTGGAGTTTAAACAAATAAAAGTTATGTTTACATTTAGTGTTACTCACCAAAGCGCATTGTGTGTATCCCTGAGGTCTAACTAACCTGTTGAATGGATATCCGATTTCTTTTAAGTATCGATGTTTCATAGTTGGCGGTCTTATTCTTCGCTGCCTTTGCTGGCGACTTTGTTTCTTGGCTTAATATCGCCACAAGTAGATCAGTGAAATAGTGAGAGTGCATTGGCAGGAATGTGTACTGCGCCATTGGTGGAAACTCGCTTGAACATGTGCCTCGGGCACAAACAACACAAGGCCCCTCCTCCATAGCGCTACTGTAGATCAGAAACTCCACAGGGTTCTTTTTGAGCTATTAAACTGGTTAACGTGATCATCAAATAGCAACGGTTAGAGAAGAGACCGCTGGACACATTTTTCACATTGTCTCCTTCCTCTCTGTAGGTCAGCAGAGGGATCTTAAGTGGAGTCTTGCAGGAGTCCAGCTGTTCTCCGGCGAGGGTCTGGATACGTGTGTGCGTGTCCTACAGAAGCTGTGCAGCGTGTTGCTGCAGCCATGGCGTGTGCACGGACACATGGGCCCCACGCCACAGCGCTGCATGATCCTCAGTATATGCATCAGCACGCTGCGATTGCTGCGCACCATGCTGATGGAGCTGCTGCGCGGAGGAGCTTTCCAGTTCAGGGACACTCGCGTGGCCAGTGTGTTGGTGACGCTCCACATGATAGTGTGCTCCATCCCTGCGTCTGGACGTCTAGACGGGGAGGAGACAAGAGTGCAGGCGCTGATCGTTGATGTACTGCTCACCTTCACGCAGGGTGTTAATGAAAAGGTGTGTGAATAAGCAATAGAGTGCTGGCAAGTTAGTTTAGCCAAGAAAAAAAATCACTAGTAGGCATTATTCTAAATCAATGTGTGCGCTTGGTGCAGGTGACTCATACAGAAGAGACTCTGGCCAGTAACACGTGGTCTCTGATGCTAAAGGAGGTTTTGGGCTCACTGCTGAAAGCTCCTGAAGGTCTGTTCTCTGGTTTGACGTTGCTGTCCGAGCTCCTGCCTCTTCCACTGCCAATGCAGAGCACTCAGGTAACCGGTCATCCATCTTCTGATGATTCCTGTCCTGACAAACACACTTATATAAATGGACCTTTGGCTCCATAGGTGATATCAGTCCAAGATGTGGCTGTAGCCTTAAACACAAGGAAGCTGTGGAGCATGCACATACGGGTGCAGTGGAAAGTGTTTTCCGAAGCGCTGAGTTGTGCGTGTGCCACCAGCTGCCCTCCTCTTCAGGCCATGCTGAGGAGAATGTGTGTTCAGCTGGCAGACCTGTCTTCGCCCACTGCAACGCTCGTCATGAAGACCGTGCTGGAGCTGCTGCTGGAGGAGCTGCAGCCGTGAGTGATTTAAAAAAACACACAACAACACACACACACACACACTCAGTTGTTTGTGTTTATGCTGTGAATTGTATTTTAAGTGTATGCAATGTGCTAACTGCAGGGCGGAGGGGAAAGGTGTGTGCTGGGGCCAGGTCCTGCGTCTGCTTTCTTTGATGGATGCTCTGGTGTCACAGAAGGCTTGTAAGAGTGCAGTACTGCACCTGCTGTCTGGGTGTGTGTCTGGAGACGAACAACAGGCCGATCTGTTCCCCTTGCTGCTGTCTTTGTTGGTTCCTCCAACTGACCACTTGTTACAGCAGCAGCAGTGCAGTGAACTAGTGGGGACAATATTGCAGTCACTGTGTGACCAGGTAAGCAGCATAGCGCAAATAAAGGCAAAGGTATGTCAACAACTCACAAGGAAAAAGATAACGCCTAAAACTTGTTGGTCTCCACGTTCACCAGGACATTTCTCTGGTGGTGTCTTCACCTGGCGAAAGCTGTGTGTCAGAGGCTGAGCAGCTGGCCAATGCACTTCCCGGGCGAGAGATGATGTCATCGGTGTGCAATGCCTTGTTGGATGTTTTGGGGAATTCAGAGAGCAGCATCCCACTCCTCCTCACCTGTATCAGGACTTTGACATTCCTCACTGAGCACGACTATGGGCTCTACAACCTCAAAGTGTAAATAACAACTCTCTCTTCCTGTTTCTTGGCATTACCATTGTTTCCCTTCATAATGTCTTCTCTTTCTACTAGGCATAGCATGCTTTTCTTAGTCAAACAAGACTCAGACTGCACTTTTTTGTTTCAGTGCTCTGAAGAAACACGGTGCAGCTTTGTGCTCGCTGCTGAAGAGATTGGTGTTTGCCTTCAACAAGGACTCTCCAGATCTGCTCTCGGCTCTGCTCGACTTCCTCAGACAGATCGTCAACACAGAAACAATGGTCAGTACCTTGCTGGTTTATGTTTCACATGGAAGTAAATACCATGTGTACCAAGAGTGTACACGCTGTCAAAGTAACTGTGGAAATTATTATTTGTACAGTATTCATAAAAAGTGCTAGAAGTATGAATTCCTAGGCACGTGGGAGGTGTGTTTAAATAACTAATTATGAGACTTTGTATCTGCTGCAGAGCTGCATACAGTATGCGACTGTTGGATTTTATTGTTTGATCTGGCTGTTCTAATACAGTGTATTGATGAGGGCCAGGGGTCCGGCGAGGAGTCTGCCTTCGCTGCTCCGCGGTTGCTGTTGGGCTCTGAGATGAAAGCTCTCCTGCAGTGGGATGAGTCCGAGTCCCATCCACTTCCTACTTTAGAGAAACTGATCACGGTACAAATAACGCACTCGTGTTTGCAAAGTGAGGATTGATGCCGCCTTGGCATTCAGCTAACTCTGAGCCTGTGCGCTTTTCTGTAGAAACTAAGTAAAGAAGATGATTCACTGGAGACTATGTTGGAGAACGTGATCGTTCTGAGGCAGACGCTGGAGACGGCCACAGACACGCCTCCTGCAGCTGATATTGAGTCCACTCTGCCAGCGCCTGAGACGCTTGCTGCACAGTTTAATCACAGGTACAAAATGACATACATCATTTTTTTCCCCTATATCAATTCTGTCTTCACACATCGAGGCAGTTACCATACTGGCAAGGGGAATGTATCTTTTGAAATGTCACATATTCATAACAAACTGGTGTAAACATTACTTAAATGGAAGTACGTCACGCCTCTCTGCTTTGTTATCTGTAGGACGGTGTTCATTCTGTCAGAAGCTCTGGATGAGCAGCTGAAGACTCTGTGGTTCTCTCCCTTCCAAACTGATGACATAGAAACAGATTTTGATATGGTAAGTGTGTATGTGTACATGCACATTATAGACTATGGCATAAATTATGATTCAGATTTGTTTTGCTAAATTATCTTATGTTCTCTTCAGTGGAGTATTTGGTAGAAATACCAGCAGCTAGAATGTTACACTGTGCTACTATTGTAATTCTTACAATATTAAATTAATAAATGGACTCCATGGCCTGTACTTGTGCAAAAAAAGGGTTTAAACCACAGATATGCCCAAATGTTAGACACTGATTCACTATGAATTAAAACATCTTCATGTTCAGACATGACCCAGACTCCCTCGATTCCTCTAACGTAGTAACAATTGTTTTAACTGCAGTTTTTCTGCTTAATTCCTCCAAATTGTTTATGTAAAGTTTTTTTTTTCTCTCTCGACTTTGCTGCTATATAATTACCTAATGAAAGCTTGATGAATCACATTGAAAACTTAGTATAAAGTATTAAATACACTCCCTCAAACACAATTAATACAACCTAATTACACTGTACACTGTGTCTGTCTGTCTGTGGGTGGACATCATGTAAATGTTGTCTTTGTCTGTGTGGCAGGCAAAGGTGGATCTGGTGGGTCTGGCTCAGGAGTGTTGTCCAGAACTGGACCTGAAGGCCGAGCTGGAGCGCTCGTTCCTGTCTGAGCCCTCCTCTCCTGGTCACACGAAGGCTACAAAAGGCTTCCGGCTGGGCAAACACAAGCACGAGACCTTTATTACATCAAGGTACATTTCCAGTGTTTGGTTGCATTTTTACTTCATATCTGTTCTGTATTCTTTGCAGGGAACTAACAACTTGAGTCTTGTTTTAATCAGCTGACTGAATGTTGTCTCATGCTTGTCTTTGCAGTGGTAAATCGGACTATATTGAGCCAGCTAAGAGAGCCCACATCATGGCTGCTCCTCGCGGCCGTGGAGGTCGAGGAGGGTTTGGACAGAATCTCTGCCGGCCCCATGACATCTTCCGCCAGCGCAAACAGAACACCTCCCGTCCTCCCAGCATGCATGTGGATGACTTTGTGGCGGCGGAGTTTAAGGACATTACGACCCCTCTTGGACTTTTGCCCCCTAAACGGCCTCCCAAGAGCTCCCCCAAACCCCCCACCAGAGGACTGTTCACTGGCAACAGAGGCCGGGGCACCTTTCACAGCCAGACTCGCTTTTTCACTCCACCACAACCAAAGGGTGTTCTGCTGTCCGGTAGGTCCACGCAGTCACGCAGTCACGCTTAGAATCTTTTTTTGTACATACGTACAATCTTTACAGTGTATTAAGTGTATATTTTATACTATTTGTAAACCTGCACATTAAAGATTATTCATGACCTTGGAAAAAAAGTAGTTTGACATCAAAGTCTTAACTCGACGGCCTTTAATTAGGGTTTTCCAGAGCTTTCAACTCTGTCTAATGGTCTTCATCAGAAAGTTGTCATGACGTTACTCATAAGTTCCATACTTATGTTATGACAATTAAGCACACATCCTCTAATGAAGACCGTGAGGTGTGGTGAAAGCTAGTCAGCAGACCTTGCGTTAAGTATTAAAACAGATATTAACAAATCAAACTATTAGTGTACTGTTTAGTGTATACGTACGTCTGGTCAGAACCACTTGTTGGCCAGTAGATGGAGATAAACCCTCTCTTTTTGGTATTGTAGGTAACTACACTCGGAGGGAAGGAGGCCGTGGTTCGTCATGGAGCGGACAAGTTCCAACTGTCACCCACAGAGGAACCTACAGTGAACCCCGCGGAGGCCAGAGCAACTTCACACGCGGGCCAATGCCCTCCAGACAACCCCCAGCAAGTATGAAGTGTACACCCGTAGACACTTTTTGCTTGATTTTGCACAATACATTTCTAAACACAAAAGCTTAAATTCTGGTGCATCATCTCTACTCGTCAGGCGCATATCGGCTGGCTCCACGGGACCGAGCTCCGAGGGGCAGAGGAGGCGCCGGGCTGTCGTGGCTTAGCGGGGGAGGAGGAGGAGGAGGAGGAGGAGGCGGTGGCGGTGCTGGAGGAGGCGGTGGAGGAGGAGGAGGAGGAGGAGGAGGCAGAGGATCTCAGGGGAGCAAGTTCAGTGGTGGGGGAGGGAGCGGAGGTGGGAGGGGCAGACATGTTCGCTCCTTTACCAGGTAAATTCGCCTGGGCAATGACTGCAGCCTTTCATGGCAACATATGGACCAATCAGGATATTATATATACCGTCTCCATGGAAACATGGTGGGATGATGTTGTCACAATGACGTACAGACTGTGTTGATGTTTTATGTTTTGTTATCACAAGTTGTATTCAGAGAATAAAGGATATAGTAACCGAGCCTAGACTTTTGTTTTTTTAAGCAAACACCAGATGAAATAATGAACAGATGTAGACATTGACGACAATTACCTGTTTTAAGTTTCAGCAAATAGACTTTCCTTAGAACTCAAAGTAAATAAAGTGAAACTGGGAACAAATGTCCCTCTGAACACCACTAAAGGGGCAAAATTACACATTAAACATCGAAGGTCCTTCAAGGTGCGTGACAAGAATATAGTGTGAAAAGACTAAACTACACTGCAGCCATAGGTGGCCATTTTTAAAAGATTTAGGAATTGTTCCTTGTGTTTAATGATTGAAAGTGGTGACAAAAGATGGATTGGTCCATGATGTACAACACAAGTTGAACCCAAAATATCAATTCACAATCATGCGCTACATGCCTTTTCCAACTGCAGCACCAGGACGTCCAGGTAATCACTTTTAATGTCAAAGATTGCATTAGTAGTGATACAGTAGTCTTGATGAAGACAAAACACATCGCCTGGAAAATTCACCTGGGCAATGACTGCTGCCTTTCATGGCAACATACGGACCAATCAGGATATTATATATATATATACACTGTCTCCATGGAAATGCGGTGGGATGACGTACAGACTGTTGATGTTTTGTTATCATGAGTTGTATTCTGAGAATAAAGGTTATAGTAACCGAGCTTACACTTGTTTTTTAAGCAAACACCGGATGAAATAATGAACTGATGCAGACATCGGCGACAATTACCTGTTTTAAGTTTCAGCAAACAGGCTTTCCTCAGAGTTCGTATTACCTGTATCATGCTTTTAAAAAAAAGTGAAACTGGTAACAAATGTCCCTCTCAACACCACAAACTACTGCCGTATAATATAAAGGTTATGCCAGCCGCCCTCAAAGAGTAGCTTTGTATGCCTTAAACTTAGAAGTTCTGGTGAAACTAAGTTCTTGAAGGACACTCAAAAACCATTAAACATTTTCTAAGCAGAATATTCTGTATTAGATGGATAACTAAAGAGGACACTGAATACAGTTGACTGTTTTTATTTAAAACCTGATGGATACAAAATGCAAGAGACATTACACAATGATCCATTTGCACAAATGATCATGGGTGAGTATACAAAATGAATTAATGTCTATTCACGTTCACATAATCCTACATTCAAAAGATCACTTTAGTTTCTAGACAACACAAATGGACCTGCCTTTATAATTTAATTTACACTGATCTGATAAAAACAATATTAACTCATCATACCAGATATGTTTGTTTAGAGTTTACTAAACTGTTAAACCAAAATTTAGAGAAAAAGAAAGGAAGATTGAATGTTTTCTGGTTCGGCTTATCTCCCACCAGTCCAGTCTACTCAAATGACCGTCACCTCCCGGCTCTTCCTCTTGATGCAGTCTAGAGTCAGGCTCCTGGTACCTCCCTTGCGCGCCTCCTCTCCCAGCTGAGGCGATGAAGGTGGACCTGATGTAGTTATGGCCTGAGCTGAATGCAGCGATAGACTGGAGGCGTGTAAAGACGCCTCCCTCTGCTGGTGTCTTGTTGGCTCTGTGTGTAGCTCCCATCCAGATGTCTGCTGGTCTCCCTGATGCTGGACCGTGGCTGTCGGTTCGGCAAGATACTGACTCCTGGTTGGCTGCAGGTCTCTGAGGAGCTCCAGCAGTTCCCTCTTCTCCAGCTCTGCTTCTGCCAGCTCCTGTCTTCTCAGACGCTCCGCCCCTAACAGGGCTCGCATGTCGCACATCACACGGGACAACTGACCCTGAGAGGACACAGGATTACTGAACATGCATCGACATGGGTCACAACACGAGACCTTGGAGTGTTGGATAAAGCATTTAACTCCTAAAAAAAACTTGATATGTATAAAAAGTAAAAAAAAACTTTGAGACCAACAGTCATTATCAGTGTTTGTGAAATATTTATTTTCATATTGAATCCCAACTTTTAACGTGGATGAGTTCTCCACGTCTTCTCAGAAAAAAAACTGAAATAATGATGAAGACCATGTGATATGATCGAAACCTCTAGAACAGCTACTAAATGAACCTAGAGATGAAATAGTTTTGTATGTTTCCAGGGTCAAAAATGAACTTGGAATCTGAAGTACTTTTTACATTTACATTGTACTAGAGCTCACAACTAACAGAAACTGATATGTTCTAATACATAATGCCATTAAATGGACTGAAGAAAGAATCTCTCTGAGATGTGTGGTTTTGTAAATGTAGCGTTAAAGCACTCACTAAGTGGGAGCTCGAGTTATGTACCAAATCTTTTTTATCAGCTCCGTTAAAAGCCTACCTTAAAAGCTGAGGAGTTAGATACATGAGAGGGATTGACAGGTCACCTTGAGCTCCTCCACCTCGTTCTTCAGCTGCGACTCTTTCTGCACCATGTGTCTCCTCTGTGAGTCCAACCGAGACTCCATCTCTCGTCTCACCTCTTCCACCTTGCACAGCATTTCTGCCCTGCCATGAATATTCAATGAGACAAAATGATGATCTAAAAAAAAAACAATAATACAAATGGTAGCAGGTACCTCTGTGTTCAGGAGTGACGGCATTTTCATAACCGCACACGTATACATACCTGAGCATCTCCACTTCGGTGCGCAGCTCTGCCACACAGTTGTGCTGTGACTGGTCAATGGAGAGAAGTGTGTGGCCACAGCCATTAGGACATTCCCTGCTGCGGAAGTTACATTCGGACAGGTGAGCCTCCAAACCCCGCCTCTCTACCTGCACAGGGCAACCTGAGAGAACAGGAGAACAGAGATGGATAGGCCAACCATGTACTCCGTTTATATGTAAAGGATACCTTTCAGAACATTTTACAAAAAGGACATTTAGTTTGCAGACATGCCTTTAAATAAAAAAATGTATACACAGGAGTGGAAAGAATCACACATCTTAGAGGTTGGTCAGATATTGTTATTCCCAAACAACCAATCCAGCTAATTTCAGTGGTGCTTTTTAACATCTTGAAAGAGAGTGAAAGATGTCTGTCTCACGTTACCTTACAAGGTTTAAAAGTCTAACTTCATTGCAAAAGTAAATGGAACATGCTTCTGTTTTGGTTGTTTTTGGTTGTCTATTCTGTAATTGTTTCAAGGCTAACATGAATGTAGAACTAATAGTTTTACAATGTACAAGTACACAAGTACAGGAAAAAGAGCCTCATCTTTGACAAAACGTAAAAAGTTCTCAAAGACAACAGACAGTTGTTATAGACAACAGAAATATCAGGTTAAAACTTGTGTAAAACTGTGTGTGCTGTTAAACACTGCAAAGAAAAAGCCACACTGCATGCGCACTCTGTAACTGTACCTACCACAACGGTAACATATGTACTCTCCACCTGCCAATGACAGTCACATTGTGAGCGCGAGAGCACATGCTTGTATATACATACACACTTTTAAATCACTCATTAAAGAGTGATGGAAAGTTGACCCAGAATGCACTCTGTGTGAGGTCTGCGGGAGCTTTCAGTCCTGAACAAGTCCCATAGGTGTACTCGTTTGGGAAGTAGCCATGACAACAGAAGAGCCACCTGCTGCCCCCCCCCCCACACACACACACAGGTGTCACATTACCTTTACATCCCACACATCCACATGGATAACCATTTAACAACCATGAAAACTAGCAACAAACTAATTATAACAAATGACACTTGATGAGCAATCGGTGTGAGGTTTCATACCTGTGTTAGAGCAGGATACGAAGCCAAACTCACACTCATCCTCATGTGTGTGCAGGCTCTCCAGGGAGCAGACCACCTCACATCCCTGCCCTGCATTCACACAACGTATCTGCAGACGGGTCAGGTCATTACGCATGTACCTGTCATCCAAGACAAAAACAAATGTGAGAAAAATAAGGGCGAGCACAGAGAGCAGTATAAATGTGTGACCCCACTGAATAGCAGAAAGAAATGTGTGAACCTTAAGAATGAACTACTACAATGAAGAGATAATTAAAGACACGTATGCAGAGATGTAGACGGACCTGTACAGTGGTTTGAGGCTGCCCACGTCCAGTGGCAGTCTGTCCTCGGGACAGGAGTGGTGATGGACCAGCCAGCTGCTGATGCAGGCGCTGCAGTAGGCATGTTCACAGGGCGCCTGGAGGGGGCGCTCCAACACGTCTCGACACACACAGCACAGAAGACCCTCATTCACATAGCCAACAAACCTCTCCAGATCATAGCCCATCCTGCAACCACACAGAGACATTATACAAACATGACAACAGCTAGGAATTAAACTCTCGCCCAATCCTGACACTTGTTTCTTCTTTGTTTGATTATTAACTCTGACAATAATGTTCCTACCTCACAAATGAACTTCACTTCATCCAACTCTTCCTTCTGCCTTCCTTCTGTTGATTTCCACTCCTCTTGGTCCCCCACAGGTAATCTTCCCTCTTATCTCTCTGCTACTACAGTCTTTCCTCCTTCATCCTCCCTCTCTTGACTTGTTGCTCTATCAAGGTGAGGGTCCCCTTTTCCTGTAAAGCCCTCCCCTACCTTTAGGAGTGCGTCTCCATGGAGCGGTATCCCTGACAACGAGGGTTCAGGGCACAGGCAGCTGTCAGACGAGATCAGATCAGAGAGACAGACAGAATTACAGGAGAAGAGACACTCACACTCAAAAACAGACGAATGCTGCAGTAGTATGTTTTCCTCGCTGCTTTACAAATAAAGCTGGGTTCAGAGATTACTGCTGTCCTTCAACTGTTTCTGTCTCTCTTAATGACCCGCCCTATCCCGGGTTTCTCTCTCTCTCTCTCTCTCTGGATGTGGGATTAACATGGATTACACTCTCTCCCTCCCTGATTGGATTACAGACTGCATGACATCAGATGACACAGACCTCAGGAATCAAAAAGCAGACCAAACCACTGGACTCATCCCAGGCCCTTTATATTCTTTTAATTTCCATTTCCATTAGACTCAGTACTGGAAGAAGTATTCAGATCCTTTTTCTTCAGTAAAAAGAGCCATACCACAATGTAGAAACACTCCATTACAAGTAAAAATCATGCATTCAAAATTTCACTGAAGTACAAGAATGTGAGACTTTTCAGAAAAAACGTACTTTGTGTATCAAATATACATATTATGCATCGGAATGGCTCATGCCAGTGTTATATCATTAAATATTATATTATTGGTTTATATTTACTGACACATTAACACTGAGGCTACATTTCAATGTTATTACAAGCCCTAGTGTAGCTAATATAACACATTTTAAAGACTGTTGGGCATTTTATATAGAAAAAATGTATAAGATTTTAAGTATGCATCAATTATATTACTCAAATGAAGAAAAAGTATATCATAATTGTGCAGTACTTGGGTAAATGTACTTAGTTTCCACCAAGACTATTGATTTTGATTGGTTCAAATCAGTTGGTATGACTTTCAATAAATGTATAGCAATGTCGAAGCAGGTGGTGGGAACAAGACAAAAAAATACTGTAGTACAGCATATTTGTTTTGGGAAAAAATATTTCACCTCATTCTGTGGGAGCTTGAGTTTCCCTGATAATTAAGCAATCATTTAATGCGCTCCCCCTGCCCCCCAACCAGATATTGGTTTGTTGCCTCAGGCAACAATATGCTATATGTATATATACAATATATATATAATAATATATATATATAATATATATATATTATAATATATATATTATATTTATATTATATTTATATATATAATTATTATATTATATATATAATATATAATATAATACATAATATACAATATACACTACCGTTCAAAAGTTTGGGGTCACCCAAACAATTTTGTGTTTTCCATGAAAAGTCACACTTATTCACCACCATACGTTGTGAAATGAATAGAAAATAGAGTCAA